>PJEM01010638.1:0-60648 GCA_004023845.1 Helogale parvula | reverse complement strand
TCTTGAGCAGGCTCCACACCCAGCACAGAGGCCAACTCCAGGACCAATCCCACAACTGTAAGATCATGACCTAAACCAAAAATCAAGAGTTAGATGCTTAACCAACTGAGTCAGCCATATACCCTGACCCACTGCATTTAAAATTGCTTGTTCAATGTTCACCTTCCCCACTAAACTATAAATTCCACGAGGGCAGAGATTTGGTCACTGTGGGTCACACCCACAGCTCTTAAACTACCTACAGATAAAAGTTGGTCCATTAGTTAACATCCAAAATATGAAAAGAGCTTACACAACTCAACACACAAAACCCCCACAAATAATCCAACTACAAGATGGGCAAAGGGGCAGCTGGGGGGCTCAGTCAGTTAAGCGTCCGGTTCACCTCAGGTCGTGATCTCGCAGTTCATGGAGTTTGAGCCCCATATCAGTCTCTCTGCTGTCAGCACAGAGCCCGCTTCAGATCCTCTGTCCCCCATCTCTCTCTGCCCCTTCCCCACTCACACGCACTCTCAAAAAGAAAATCTTTTCAAAAATGGGCGGAGACACGAATAAACATTTCTCCAAGGAGGACCTACAGATAACCAATCAACACAAGCGATGCTCAACATCACTCATCAGGGAAACGCAAATGAATTTTTTTTAATGTTTTCTTTATTTTTGATACAGAGAGAGACAGAGCATGAGAGGGGGAGGGGCAGAGAGAGAGGGAGACACAGAACCGGAAGCAGGCTCCAGGCTCTGAGCTAGCTGTCAGCACAGAGCCTGACGCGGGGCTCGAACCCACGAACGTGAGATCTAAGATTGTTGCAAATACCAGATGATTTCATCCATATGTGGAATTTAACAAGAAAAGAGAGAAACCGGAAAAAAAAAAAAAAAACTGCTCTTAACTCCAGAAAACAAACCGAGGTGCAGGGGAAGAGGGACAGGTAAAACAGGTAAAAGGGAATGGGGAGTAAGAATACACTTATCTTGAGAAGCACCTAGTAATACGAAACATTGTTGAATCACTATATCCTACACCTGAAACTAATGTAAGGCTGTGTGTTAACTATTCCAGAATCAAAATAAAAAATTTTTTTGAAGTTGCTCCATTAATGTCTATTTAACAATAAATGAGTATTCTAAAAAAAAAAAAAAAAAAAAAAAAGTCCCTTCCTACCTACCAACCTGTTTTTTCCTTTTCTAAGAACTGTTCCAGAGATTCGCCTCTTGTTCAGCTGTAACTGCGTCCAGGTTGGCCTGCCCTTACCTTATTGGTTTGTAGAATTCTTGCATGGAATGCAGCTGGCCAGGCATGAAGCAACAGGTAGGCATAGGAGCGAATCGCATAAACTGGAGAATATTCCCAAGTCTGAAACCCCTTCCCATAGATGAGGTAGTGTGTCTGAAAGCACAAAACAAGACAGGTTTAGGGTTAAATTGGCCAAAAATGCTTGCTGACAGGATGCAGGTGAGATTTCTAGGCAAAAATACTAACAAGACAAAGATACACAGAAATGCTGACGTTCTCAACGGGATTTGCAACAATAGATAACAATCAGAATGACCCAATGTTGAAAAATATTAGGATATTATAAATTCCATAACACCGGTCAACGTTGAAAGCTGGAATTTTACCCTCTGGTTACTTTTTTAATATTCACGAGCCAAAAACAAAGTCTAAATCTTATCTTTTCCTTCAACTACCTACACTAAGCATTCTTTTTAATGCAAAAATCAGAAAATTTCACTCTAGTATATGTGCTGCTGAGGCGAGCACAGAAAATTTCACTCTAGATTTTCTATAGTAGGATGTCGGCTGAGTTACAAACGTATCAATCAAGAAACAGCAGCACACTACCTACTGGCTTTTTTATTTTAGCAAACAACAGAATAACTAAAAAAGCTTAAATTACTTCCCTCTAGGGACTGGGATTTGACTATGAGAAATGGAACCGAGAGCTATGGTGTTCCCTTCAAGTTTCATAGTTGTTAATTTAAAAGAATATATCTTTAAAATTTGAGTCAAAACAATAAAGAAAATCACAAATTACATCTTTTTGTGAAAAGCCCAATTTTCTATGGCCTTCAGCTGGCAAATCAGCAGCTCAGAATACAAAAGTGAAAATAAAGTTGTTTTACTACCAGTCACGCGTGTACGTATATTACTCGTACCTTAATTGGCATCTAGGCCCCAAGCAGTGAAATCAAGAACAAGAAAACTAAAGAAATCGCCCACCGGTTCCCAGTAGTTGAAGGTCTCATCGCAGTCTGAGATGTTGCTCAGAAGAGCAGCACAGAGCCGTGCTGAGAGCAGACACTTGAAAGCTGTAGATCCCTCGGGTGCCCAGACTTGTCCTGCTTTGTTCCCAGATAACCTGCTCAGAAGCAAAGAAAGGACGTGTCGGGATGACCCACCAACTAGAAGGTCTAAAACGGGTCGAAACGACCAGAATGGCAAGGACACAAAGCACACTTAGCAATTCGCCTAAGAAGTTAGTGGTTCTCGGCAGAACTAAAGAAAGGAATGTAGACTTTTATTAATCAATTACTCCTTCCACTTCCTGCTTAAGGAGAAGCTCATTCATACACTAATTCGTTGCATCGATGACACTCCAAGGCCACAAAGCCCTCGTTCTCCTTTTGATTTTTAACAAGGTCTTTTCTTCCCACTGCTTTATCCATCTCCCCCTAGTTCAAATGCACAGAGACCTAATTTGTGCGGAGCACAGAACCTCCTCCCATTCCCTGGGCCGGCCGCTCCGTTAATGCGGTCCTAACCCGCAGTGCCCCGGGAGGGACCGCCGCAGGTGCTGGCGGCTGCGGGGCCCACACCGAAGAGCACGGGGTTAGGGCTTTGGGGACAATGAAGGAGACCGGGAGAGACAGCCAAAAAAGGTATGCTCTTTGCCAACGTCTCCCACAGAGGCTCTGCCAACTCCAACACCACGACGCCAGCCCTCCGTGGGCCTGAGCCAGCAGCCCGGGGCCGCACGCTAGGCTTCCTTCACGAGCAGCACGGGACCCGCGGTGGGGGACCCCCGGCGCCGCGGGGACCGCGCGTCACCCGTCCGAAGAGCGGACGGACCGGGGGCCGAGGCGGCGGGGCCCGCGCCGCCCGGGAGCCCCTCGCCGCCCGCCACGCCCCCGCCGCGCCCGCACACCTACTCGGTCCTGGGCTCCGCGCCGCTCGCCTCCCGGCCGCACAGCAGCTCCCGCAGCTTGTCCGCCGCCGCCGCCGCGTCCCCGCCGCCGCCCCCGCCGCCCTTCGGGCGCTGCCGAGCCCCTCGGCTCGCCATGGCCCCGGTGGGAGGAAAGGTAGAATCGGCTGCCTACCGAGGCGGCGAGCGCGGAGACATGGCTTTGGCTGGCAACGGTGGCCGCCGAGGGACAAAAGTCCTTGACATGCGCAGAAAAGACTAAATTGTAGCGTTGCGGGGCCAACTGGGGCAAAAATCCCAAAGTAGAAAAGAAACGGGAACCGCGAGCTGACTTTCACAGCCGGAGCTGTTTGTAACTCGGGGTGTTCTCCCGACCACCACCCCCTTCCCCCGTTTCTCAGCACAAATAGAAAGTGACCGAACAACGCTGCAGAGCGCGCAGACGTGTTTATTCAGTTAGCTAACAGGGCAGCTGCAGATGGAGGGAGGTCCTTAAAAGGCCACGGACACCATGCCCTTCACCGTATTTTGGTGAGAGTGATAGAAGCAACCTGTAGCTAATTAACTGCCCCAGAGAGGCGGAGCAGTGACGGCAGAATGTAGGATGAGAACAATGAAAGCCCAGAAGCTTCTGGTACCGCAAATGCAAAGCAGACACCAGGCACTGCCATTGCTGCCACAAAAATTCGGTAAGCATTTTACACGTTTCATCCTTTTCAAATATAATACAGCCTTGTTCTTATCAATAAGAAAATTTTAATAAGTAAATTGACGCCCAAGGTTGCATAGCTAAGAAAGGGTGGAACCATATTCCAACCCAGATCTGCCTTATTACAAAGCCCATGCTTTCCCCACCAGGAGATGAGGAGAAAGCTCCCAATGTCCATTGGTGATAGCACACCTGTGACTCCCAGGGGTTCTTCATCTGTTCCTAATACCCTGCCCTCAGAGTTCTATCCCATGCTGTGGAGCTCTGTACCACTAGTAGAAATGGGCCCTTACAGTAAATGTTAAAGGGGCTTCTGTAAGTAGAGAGTAAAAGCCATAACTAGAAGACAATTTTGAAAGGAAAAAATTTCATGAGTAAACGCACATACAGAGTCAAGGTAGTAATCACTTATAAAGCTAGTATGAAGGTTAAAAGACTAAAACAGTAAAGTGAATTGTATCTAAAAAATAAGTTAAGGGGACTTAAAAAATAAAAAGATGTAAAATATGACCACGTATACATAAAACGCAGAGGGAGGAGTAAAAATGAAGTTGTTTTAGAAGGTCTTTGAACTTAAATGACCATCAACTTACTATACATTACTGTATACTTAAGATGTTATAGAGTGCTGAACTTGACAGGGTCCCAGGTTATTATTTAATACTAAAATTATTGACAATGAAGCTTGATCATAGTGCTCAATTTCCACAGACATGTATTAGGTACCAAGTTCCACCATCCCTGCCCAGCTGTATCCCCTACGCAGGTCTCCTCTCATTTCACTCCAATGCAGGGCCTCCCTGCCCCCACCTCGGAGTGCTACAATAGCATCCTAATAGGGGTCTCCCATTTCAAATTCATCCTATGCAACACTGCTCAATTAATTTTTTTCAAAGATTTTAATGTTTATTTATTTTTGAGACAGAGAGAGGCAATGCACAAGCTGGGGAGGAGCAGAGAGGGAGACAGAATCTGAAGCAGGCTCCAGGCTCTGAGCTAGCTGTCAGCCCGTCAGAGCCTGATGCGGGGCTCGAACCCATAAACAGTGAGATCATGACCTGAGCCGAAGCTGGACGCTCAACCGACTGAGCCACCCAGGTGCCCCTAGCCTCTCTTGTATTCAATTATCTGTCCACTCTCTTGCTGGACAAGAGAAAGCTCCAGACTCCGTCTGCAGCACTCCTCCTTGCCTAGCAATCCTCCCAGCACATCCCTACTCTTGTTCTGAGATCCAGCTCACATGCTACCTTGGCCATGGACTAGGCACTACTGGGGATAGAAACAAGTTATGAATCACATTCCCTGCCCTCTGTTCACTTATAGTCTATGTAGAAAGCTAAACAAAAAACATACCTATAAAAGATCTCTTGCTTCTTTACCCCACTCCCCAAACTGTTATGCCAGTTTTCCCACTCCCGTTAATGATACTTCTGTTCTTCCAGGTCAAAAACCATGGAGTCAGTCCTGCTTGATTCCTCTGGTTTTTTTAACCCCACACCTTCACCCATGCACATATAGTTCATCAGCAAATCCTTTTATTTTTTTTAATGTTTTTTATTTATTTTTGAGACACAGAGAGAAACAGCATGAGCAGGGGAGGGTCAGAGAGAGAGGGAGACACAGAATCCGAAGCAGGCTCCAGGCTCTGAGCTAGCTGTCAGCACAGAGCCCGATGCAGGGAAATCATGACCTGAGCCGAAGCCGGAAGCCAGACGCTTAACCGACTGAGCCACCCAGGCGCCCCAGCAAATCTTTTAAAAATTACCCAACCCAATAGCTTCTTACCATCTGGTCCAGGTCACCATTTTCTCGTTTGTGTTACTGTAATAACCTCCTAATATGTCTCTTGGCTTCCATTCTTGCCTTCCCACGTGTTTTTCTCCAAATACAAGGACAAATAAGGCAGTTATTTCCTTCTGAGTTTACACTATAATTCCAATCCGTGGACCCTAACTGTTCATTAACAGGCACATCCATTAGTTAATACTAGAGTACTTCATTCTGTCGAGTCCTGGGCTGAGCCAGTCTCCCAGTGTCTCTTAGAGATGCTTGTACAGAAGCCTCCAAAATCTAGGAGGGCTAAGTTTACAGTTGAGAGGTTACTACTGAAGATGACTGGGTGGGAGAAATAACAATGGCAGAAGGAACATGGGCTCCAGAGTCGGACCCAAGTGTGAACTCCAGATCTGACATTACCTAGTCCGTGACTTCCACAGTAGTCAACCAGGGAATAAATATTATAATAATACCAATACTAATTATGGAGACTTTCAACTTAACCCAAGCTAATAAATGTTGGTCTGACTCCAAAAACCACTCTGGTAAATTGATGTAATGACATAATACAATACGGTTAAAGGAAGGGAAATTAGCAGTGTGGAAAATATAAATATAAGACACTCAAATTCTATTGCATCTTCAGCAATAGAGCATAAAAAATACAAGACAGTTTTGTTGTGTTTGTTTTCCTAGTCATTACTCAGGATCAGAATAACTGTACAACTCCAAAGTCACCGATCACATTATAGCCTATAAGTTTAAGTGACAGAGCCACGAGTTGTTTTATTTTTAAATATTTTTTATTTCTTTTTACTGTAGAGAGACAGAGCGCACAAGCAGGGGAGAGGGGCGAGAGGAGAGAGAGACTCTGAAGCAGGCTCCATGCTCAGCACTGACCCTGACATGGGGCTTGATCCCATGACCCTGGGATCGTGACCTGAGCCAAAATCAAGAGTCACTCAGCACTCAACTGACTGAGCCACCCAGGCACCCTGAGTCACAAGTTTCTCTAGACTCAACCAACACTGGCCAAAGTCACAAGGTTAAAGATTTTACAAACAACACAGTCCGGAAAGGACTACCAGTTATAATGTGGTCTTTTTCACTGGCATCCGCACCCACACCCACTCGCATGGGGATCACTCTGGAGAAATGAATTTTCTAAACTACCGAGGTATTACATGTAGTCTTTGCTGAATCTCTTTCCTAAGCTGGGACTGCACTGATGCCACCTGCTGCTGGGTGAGGGCTTTGTCACACGTCTGGTAAGTCAGTCTATAGCAGAGACTGACCCGTTGAGTCTTTGGATGCTGAAAACGACTGAGGAATTGTATGGATATGACCATGTCCCGGGACACTGCTCGGGCCACTGTGTGAAATTCTAGTTCATCAAATCCTTTCTTCTCATCTAACCAAAAACTAATATCATGGACGTAGCACGGAGGATACAGGGAATAGCTTTTAAAGGGTTCTGTGTTCCCAGAGACAAAATTCTTCAGGAAACGGTGATCAAAGGTCCACAGCATCCTCCAGTCAGAGATACCCCACACAAGCATGGCTAGTAGGTCCAAGTTCATAGACACCAACACAAAACACTGGTCTTCGTGCATAATGCCTGTAGCGGGTGTGGTGACAGACCCAACGGTCAGATCCTTGGCCCAATCTGGGCCAAAATTATGAGGCTTCACATTAATACTATACTCTTTGCCATTTGGTTGAAAGACAAATTCCACTGAACTGCTCAGCTTAGAGCCCTCCAGCAATGTCTGGGTCAGAAGGCTATCAAGAAAACCCTTCAGGTGATCCAGTAGTGACTGAAGACAACCATCCTTCAGATTTTTATTAAACCCAGTGATAAATAAAGTCTCATGAAATGCCGGCATTGTGAAAGGCAAGATGCGGCACTTCTGAAAGACAGGTCCACTGAGGATGTGCAGGCAACCTGGGAGAAAGTCTGGTGCTTGGATGACCGCCTGAACATGAACTAGGAGAGAAGGCCTAAGGCAGACCTTGGTTTGGCCGGAGCTTTCTTCATGAGCTTCTTCCTTACTGTCTCTTCCAGGATCCCTGAGAAGGCTAAGTTCTGAAAATAACACTAGAAAGTCCTCCATGTCTTGCGTTGTCCCATCAGCCAAGGACGCGGAATTTGAGTTATCTTCACGGAGATTAATCCAAAAGGCAGCTGACAGAATGTCACGGCTCCAGGAAGTGAGAACACTAGTGCTTCCCTCTGGCAGCAAAGGGAAGGAACACTTCAGCCTTTTTAGAGGGAAAACTTTTCCCAATTCAGCAATGAGTTTCTCATTAATGGTTCTGACAGGATGACATGAAGGTGCTTCTAGGAAACCTCTGTTTAAGCACACATAGAAATAACTTTTTAAACTTCAAATAATAGTTAGAATGGATAAAAAATTAAAAGCACAAATAGCCACACAGAAAAGAATTTATCTTTAAGGTGAGTCTAAAAGCAAATTAAAAAAACCCATCTACCATAGAGAGATCCTGTGTTTCAGAACTGACAGCCACAATCTCTATATCAGAAAATATGACAAATTTTAGTTCTAAAAAGGCTTGTGTAAGGCCAGACTGACATCATCAACAAGTTATATAGCATCCATTCAATATACAGTTGCCATCAAGCCGATGAGATACAACTAGAGATAGAAGTAACTTCCAGTAAAACAAAAGGTTACCTGTTCAACTTTCCTACAAGTGCCTCTGGTTCTGAAAAGGAAAACCACTGATCACCCAGTTTGGTCCTGAAGATTCTGGGTTGTGAACCTTCAAAGGGTAAGCTCCGGGTGAAGACATGGTTCAAAGCACCTTCTACGTGAAAGGACTTATCTTGACTCCTGGCAAAAACAGTCACCAAGTATGGAGTCAGTGAGTCTTGTCTTTTCTCTTTCTTTCTTTTCTTTCTCTTCTTTCCTTCTTTTCCCTCATTTACTTATTTATTGTCATTTTTTGAAAAGCAAGGATCGGGGCGCCTGGGTGGCTCAGTTGGTTAAGCGCCTGGCTTCAGCTCAGGTCATGATCTCACATTCATGGGTTCGAGCCCCATGTCAGGCTCTGTGCTGACAGCTAGCTCAGAGCCTAGAGCCTGTCTTCAGATTCTGTGTCTCACTTTCTCTGATCCTCCCCTGCTCATGCTGTCTCTCTCTCTCTCCCTCTCTCAAAAAATAAGTAAAACATTTAAAAATAAAAAAGAAAAGAAAAGCAAGTATCTCTAGAGACCGAAGCAAGAAATTGGTAGGGTAAAGTTTGCCTATGAGATTTTTTTCGTTATTAGTAAGAGAGATGAAAAAGGCTCAGACCTCTGTTATTACTTACCTGTATCCAGTGCACTTGTACCCCGGTACAGCCTCACAGCTGAAGGGATGCATGTCACTTAAAATGAATCCCCCCAGAGCTGCCATGGCAACCACTTGCCAACTGTTGTGCCATTCTCTCATCGGCTTATCAGCAGGCGTCCCACCTTGTCCTCTACACAATGCCACATGGATTTCTCCTTCTTCTGCGAGAACATCTTTGCAGCTGGCAGGGGAGGGGGGGGACACCAGCAATTTATCAGAAACAAGTTGAAATTACCATAGAAGTTGGCTGTATATACATGGTTTGGCTGTGAAATAATTAAATCACATCTATTTACAAAGGTCCACAGACTTTAAACCTGCCAAGGAAGCAGCTGGAAGTAAGAATGTAAATTCAATATTTAAATCATAATTGATACTCTGGCTGACCAGGGTATTATCTGGCTTTGTATCTGCATTGTTCATCATAGAACAGGTCATAGAAAGGCCGGTGTCTGCAACGTTCCTATACAGATTCACTTCCCAGTTTAGAGAGCTATTCTTGTAAGTTCACTCCCCTTCGCCTATTAAAAAATTCTATTCTTCAAACGCTAACTTAAAATCCTGGCTCTGTGAAAAGTTTCTTGACAACTATGACCCCCAGAGCCCTCCAACAGTATCACATATTTTGGTACAATAGTGTAAAGCACGATTTTTAGTTCACAATAATTTGAGATAGTTAATATCCTCGGCTTAGGGATAAAGAAGCAAAAGTATGTAAGGATCAAGTAAGCTTACTCCAAATCACACAACTATTAACTGGTGGGTGGGGATTTGAATCCAGGCAGTTTGGCTCCTACGCCCATGCTTTAAGCCATTCCGTTATACTGGCTACCGTTATGCATTATCCAAAATAGGTGATTCTCCCTTTACACGCCCAACTACTATTTGTACTTTTATGTAACCTTTAGGGTTATATGCCTGCCTTTCCAAATAGATCGTGGGTTCCTTCGGAGGTTTATTTTCTCTCTAAACCTATCGTAGTGACTTACACATGTATGCCTTACTTCCCAAACTAAAACGTTTTCAGTGCAGTTAACTATGTAATGTACATCTTCAACACTTGTGAGTGTTCTCATGTCCTCACCTCTGGAAAAACTTGGCAAGCAGTTCCCTGTTCTTAGCTACTCCAGCTTTGCGTCCACAGTGCGGAAAATTAAAATAAATGCGATCAAACTCCCTGTGGTGTAGTTCAAAGGCATCTGCCAGCTGGGTGCAGTCCACACCAAAACGTACCTCAGTACCTGGCACGAAATATGGACAGGAAGATGTCTCAAGACCTGAATCCCTCCCTAACTTGAACCGTGCAAGACGACCCAGGTTGAAACCCACAAGCGGCTTTCAGAAAAGTAGACCCTCAAATGCAATTAAATGCCCCGCCCATTCCACTTCCGGCCGCGCTGCCGCGGGGCGGGGCTTCACGGAGGGCCTGGCGTCGCTACCTCGCTCGCGCAGGCGCCGCAGATTCTCCCTGGCCACCGGATCTCGGGCCAGGTCGGCCGGGCGCTGGAGGCAGGTGGCGGTCACGCTGGTGCTGTCATCCAGGGTCTCGCTCAGGGCCGCGGCGAAGGAGAAATTCCCTTCCCCAACCAACAGGAGGCGCCGAGTGGCCATGGCTTCAACTTGCTCCCCTCTCGCGTCCTCCGGGGCACCAGTTTACTACGTCACTTCCTCCGTGGGGGCGGGGGGAAGAGAGGAGGGTTCTCTGGCGGGTCAGCTCTTTATGCGTCGCTGATTGATGACGCGCAGACAGCGTCCAGTAGTTTTGACAAACTGGTGCAGCGACTGGGAATGGGGGGGGGGGGATGAAACAGCTATGCGTGCAAAAGTGAGACGCGGACCACTCTGTCCCCTCACTTCCCCACACCCTTAGGAGCGTCGAAATAAATGCCTTTTAGCCCGAGGCTGCCCTGAGAGACTTGGTCACACCTGCATGAGGTCACAAGCAATCACTAGCGCCCAGGGGCCGGCCCGGGGCGAGGCGAGTTCGGAGTGAAAGAAGCGGGGCGGGGCCGAGGTCGAGAGGGTGGACACTGTTCTGCAGGTTTCTATCCCAGAGGGTTTTAGTACTGTCTTCCCCTCGGCCGAAATGACTGCTGCCCCTTGTCTCTGCTCCTCGGGATTTCTCCAGGTGCTTCCATCTCCTACCTTATATTCATTCCAGAAATACTGAGTGGCTGTTAGGTGTCAGGCCTTAATGGCGGCTAAATACGTAGATGAATAAGATGTGGCCTATGATTACACGGAGCTTGTAGTCTGGTGGAGACTGCACAGCAAAAGAGGCAATTCTGGTACAGTGGGATGCGGTGCTGTGGGTGGAGGCATAGAAGGATTTATAACCTTACCGAGTTCTGGGATGACGTGGAAAAATACCCTAAGTGGAGTGAATATGCGTTGAAAGCTGAGGGGGAAGTACACCTGACCTGGGTCAAGAGAAGAGGCAGAAGGAACAATATATGCAAAAGCACGATAGAGAAACACAATAGCCGAGTTTGGCTGAAATGTAGTTGGAGGGAGAGTGGGCAGCAGGTGAGATTGGAAAGAGTTAAGCAGGGGCCAGGTCATATAGAACATCCTAAGCCATTTTAACAGCCTGAATCTTACTCTGAAAATAGTGGCCAGCCACTAAAAGATTGTAAATAGGGAGATGACACAATTAGATTTTCATTTTCACACATTCTTCTTTCCTATGGAGAAAGAATTGGAGAAGACCAAGGCTGATGGTAAGGACATCAAATAGGCAACTATAGCAATAATGGTGACAAGAACTGATAGTGACATAAACTGGAACGTGGCAGTGGCACTGGAAGTGACTGATTCAGAAATCAATAAGAATTAGAGACAGAATGGATGTAAGGGATGATAGAGGAATCAGAGTCAAAGATAAGCCTCCGGTTTGGGGTGTGGACAACTGAGTAGATGGGGATGTCTGTCCTTATGTTATGGCCCCAAGGACAATGTCACCTTGGTCTACAGTCTGAGTACTGGGCTTGTCAGGCTTTGTGGGACCATATACTCTTAGTCACCATGCTATTTGTTGACATCAGTGCACGCATCTATCTTCACAAAGGCATGTAGTGTGAGGGCAATTACCTTCAAAGCCACAGTATTGGCTTTGCCCCTACCTGTGGAAAGGTGACTTGGTGGGCTGTAACTTTCAAATCATGGCCTCCTGGCCATGGTGATCTGGGTGGCCTCCATTCTTTCATTGCTTGGAGAACGGGAAATGCAGGTTTGGTGATATCTCTTCCTTCAAAAAAAAAAAAATGGAAGAGCTGAATAAGATTGTTTATCACTGTCCTACAGAATCTTCAAACAACACAACCTACTCACCATCAAAATGCTCTTCTTCAGAGAAGGTACCGTCTTGCCCCCATGCCAAGGGACCACAGTCACCTTTTGGCCCAAAATAAAAATGGCTAGGTGTTTGCTTCCTTATAAAAAATTGAAATCAGACATTGCTCATGTGATCTGTGCAAAGCAGTGTTGATTAGGAGGACAGGTGGAGGAAGAGGGTGTGATAATAAGATACAGGTCTTGTCCTCAAAGGACGTATGCAGTTTAGCACAGGATATTCAACACAGACTTCAACACATGTTTGAAGAACTCTAAAATACGGTAGAAAGTTAAAGATAACGAGGATACCATTGTGAGGGACACAAAGGAGAGAGAAGTTAACTTGAGGGAAGACATCATGGAAGAAGTGGCGTTTGACCTGAGTCCAGAAAGAAGGAAGCTATCACTTACTGAACATTTGTTGTATTATCTAGTTATCCAACTCGCACTTCCCCCTGTTCTCTTTGACTATAGCACTACTGTCTATCCTTAAACTCTTACATCTCAAAATTTCCTGAAAACTTACCTAGTTTTCCATATAGTATTGGGATACTGAAGGTTTTTCTGTTTTGGGGGTTTTTTTGAGGGTGGCAGTCAGTGTACATAGCCCTCTGCTACTTTTGATTGAGAGGGTAGGCCAAAGGATTCATGCATCAGAAAGGAAATAAACAGCCACAGTTAAATTGGGAGGAGAACGCAGATCCTTAGTAAGGTGTGTTTATGTTATGCTTGGCCGGAGGGGAGAAAGGAACGAGTGTCTTTTGTGCTCCCTAGTTTATGCAACAATCTTTTCTGTTTTTGCCTTTTCCCAGAGACAAGCCCTTGCCTATCTCTTTGCAAACCCACACTATGGCAGCATCATTAATGCAGACGGCCATGCAGAAGTGTGGACAGATTGGAATAGTGTGTCCAAGTTTTTCCAGTATGGATGGAGATGTACCACTAATGAGAATGCCTATTCAAACCGGACCCTGATGGGCAACTGGAACCAGGAAAGATTTGACCTAAGGAATGTCGTGCAGCCCAAACCTTTGCCTTCCCAGGTAGACAACCTCCCCTTCTGTTCCCTTCTGTTAGCGAGAGAAATGCCAGTGGCCCTTTTAGAAGTAGGACTCTATTAACTTCCATGCTGAGATCTCTCAGGCTTCTCTGTTCATTGAGGTGGTCGGGAGTGGTCAGCAGTCTTTAGGTGGAACTCCTATTTTACCATGAAGTAGAATATTAAGATAATAAAAGGACAGGTACTCTTTTTCTCTTGCTTCTCTTGTGATTCCTCAACATAAATATGTGTCTTCTGACTTAGGCTGTCGACCTACATTTGTCATTCATCTGCATCGTGCCCTTAAATCTTTCCTAAACAAACAAATACACAAACACGCAAAAGACAGGAAAGTTAGTAGAGTATAAACTGACAACATATAGACCTCTAGTCTATCTAAAATATGATAGAGCCTATTAGAATTCATGTCATTGTGTCCTTTATTTCCCAGGATTAGGTGTAGACGCCTGTATTTTTAATTGATTACTTTTTCTTTCCAGTTTGGACACTACTTTGAAACAACATATGATACAAGTTATAACAACAAAATGCCACTTTCAACACATAGTAGGTGGACTATTCTTTACAACCCTTATATTCTCAGGACCTACTCAGTGCCTGGAACAGAGAAGGCACTCCGATGAAAGTAAATTGAGTGAGTGAGTAAGTGAATGACTGAATGGATGATTTCTCTCTTTTCTCAGTTCTGACGGGACTCCCTCTGTCAGAAATAGGAGTGAAGCCGATCACTAAGACTTCTCATTGTTGACTGATTACACTTGTCCTTCCTTCTCTTTTCTGTTCCCTCAGGATTCAAGCGAGAGCCTCACTCGTTTCCAGGACATCAGCCTGAGCTGGACCCCCCTAGATACAAATGCACAGGAAAGTCCACCTATATGACTAGTTACTCAGACCCTCAAATCGGGCATCACTCTGCGCATGTGTGGAATCCTAGTAACTGCCCATTTCAGGGACCATGATTCTAAGAAGGAGTAAGAAGCTTCATTTTTCCAGAATAGATTGTAGGAGGAGCACATTCTAAGCACAACTCAGATTCTAGCTGATGCTAGCATGGTTTCACAATCTCAATAAAGAAAGCACAGAAAATACTCCCCACCCTCCTTTTTGTTTCTTCTAATCAGGATTTAAATGTCAAGTTTAAGTACATTACATCTGCTCTTAGTTCTACATCACAAGCTTGTAGAGAGGATTCAAAAGAATTCTCCAAATCTGCAGACACTTTGCTCTGCTCAGTCTTCCATTCACCGCAGACCTGAAAACCCAGCATAACAGAGCTTATGTCTATGAGCCTGGCAATCACAGCCAGTGTAACTTTATTGTGAACATCCCCTCTTAAGGACTAGAAAAAGAAAAGTAACTTTTTTAAAATTATTATAGTGAATTTAATACATACAAAATTAGATAGAATAGTATGATGAACTTTCCATATACCATCACCCAGCTTCACAATTTCTGACCGATCTTACCTATTCCTATCTACTTTTTCTATTTTTTTTAAATTTAGTTTTGGAGCAGATCTCAGAAATTATACCATGTTGTCTATCAAGCTTTCAGCATATATTTCAAAAAGATAAGGACTGTTGATTTTCTTATTCTGTCCCAGAGACCATCACAGAAACGTCCTCATCAGACAAAGCTGACAGGTTGGAAAGCAGCGGTTCCTAACCGGGAGCGACTCTGTCCTCCAGGAGACAGGTGGCAATGTCTAGGGACATTTTGATTGTTACAAAGCTGGTGTGTCTGTTACATCCAGGGGGCAAATCCCAGGGGTGTCACTAAACATCCTGTAATGCACAGCGGAGCCCCCACTTCAGAGGGTTATCCGGCCCCAGTATGACTAATGCAATATCAAGAAGGTCTATTCTAAAATGATAGCTTACTGTAGCTTTGGTTTGCACTGCACTGACCGCCGGTGACTTTCAGCATTTGTCTGCATGTTGGCTTATTGGTTCCCACTTCTGTAAATCTCCTATGTACAGTCTTTGTCCACTTTTTTTTATTGGAGAAGCTGTTTTTTTCTTGGTTTGCAGGGGTCCTTTGTATATTCCTGCTACTAACGCCATTAATCTCCTATAATTTTTAGAGATTACATACATTTCCCTTTCTGTCAGCTTCTGTGGAGTATCAAAGATGGTCACAAATTCCTCGGCACTACTCTTACCAAAATGTGGACGTCTGTGCCACTTCCTTTTAAATATAAACAGACTCTGCAATTGCTTTCACCCAAAACAAAACAAAAAACATGGCAAAGGTAACACCATGCAGGTCTCTAGGCCCAGGCCTTAAGAAACTGGCAGCTCGCACTTCCTGTCTTGTGGAATACTCCTTCCAGGAGCCCTGACGTCCAGCCACGCGATGGAAACGCCCTCCAGAGAGGCCCTCAGACTACAAAGAGAGAGAGGGGCCCAGCGGAGTCAGCCTTCCAATCATCTTTACCAAAGCATCAGGAAGGAGGGGTCAGCCATCTTAAAGCCTGAATACCACCAGCTGACCCCAGTCAAGGTCATGAGGAGCTCAAGAATTGCCCAGCGGAGCCCTCTGCTTATAAAAGTGAGGTCTAATAAAATGATTGTTAAGCTACTAAATTTTGGGATAGTTTGATATGCAGGAATAGATCACCAGAACAATATTCTATAAATTAAGATTGTAATCTCTAAACTTGCAGAACTTTCTTATTGCCTCTAATAGTTTGTCTATTCATTCTGTTGGGGTTGTTTTGGCAGATGATTAAGTCATTTGCAAATACTGGCCAGTATGCCCATTCTCCTGAATGTTATTTTTTTTTCATTTAAATATTTTCATATTTATCTTGTCCATATTGTTATTTACCTTTTCTGCTTAAAAAAAAAAAAAAACTACCATCGCTATGGGTGAGTAACAGATTGTATCACGTATGAACTTACTGTTCGATCTTGTTAAGTGTAAGAGTTACCTAAAATGGCGACCGAGCGGCCATTCTGCTGTGGGTGGGAGAAGGACTCTGTGCACCTACAACCCCAACCCCCACCCGCAGACCTGGAATGTCCACGCCGTCTGAAAACAGCCAATCGTGAAGCTCCAGCTTCCCATCACCCTGACAGAGGAAGCAACCTGTCCCATCCCGCCTCGTCCCTAAAGTGCCCTTATTTGGTGGTCTGCCCTCCCAGGACCCGACCAGAGGTCTTTCACCAATAAAAAACCTCGCCCCTCCCATACCAGGCGTGACTTCCCTGACTCCCCACTCCCGGGGTCATGGAACCTCACCTGGGAATCGCAGATCCCAATAAAGGCTTTCTTGGCTCCATAACTTGGTCTCTTTCTTTCCTCTCGTCTCTGCCTCCATCCATTAAATCTTATGTTAAGAAGTATGTCTCTCACTTACTCCTTGACTACCACTTTCCTGAAACTGTATTTATAGCAATGAAAGTTTTGCCAAATCTGATGGATGCTTCAGCTGATATGTTACCTGACCTTTATGTTCTGTGTTTATAATCCGCCTGACTACTCAATTCTTTCTTCCCTTTGTGTCTATGCTAGTGTGCTAAGTACTTTTTCTCCCATCTTTCTGAGACGCCTCTTTGTCTCCTTTACAAGTTCATCTTTCTCTGCCAACCCCTTACATTTGCCCTTCCGATGATTCTGCTGCTGGCCTTCCCCCCAGCTCCTTTTGGCTAATTCTGTGTGATACTATCAACTCCCAGACCTTCAACTCTCACCTACCTGCTTCCATATTCTAAATCTCTGCTTCTATACCAGATGTGTCTCCAGAACTCTGCATCTACGTATCCAACAACTTATCGAATGTCTCCATTCGAATTCCCAAAGGTCCACAAACTCAGCATACCTACAACTATACTCATAATCTTCTGTCTCAATTTTTTCCCCTCCTAATGTATTCCACATCCAGGTGAATTCATTAGCCCTCTGATAGGTATCTTAACTACTCTTTTTTAGTTTTGATATTATATACTGTATGATAAGTTTATCCAGTTGTCAAAACCAGAAACCGAGGAGTTATGTTGGCCCCTCCTTTCTTGTCCCCGTTCAAACTTAGAGCCTTGTCAACTCTACCTCCACGTTGTCTTGAATATGTCCCCCTCTTTTACATCTCTGTTGCCTTTTCCATGCTCCAGTCTTCCCTTATTTCTCACCCAGTCTGCTGCGAGAACTTTTTGGTTGATATCTCTATTTTCCATTTCAGTCCCCACATATCAATCTCCATATTCCTAGAGTGACTCTAGAAAGCTAATCATGACTCTCACTTGATTAAACCCTTTATTGGCTTCTGTTTCCCTCAAAGTCCTTAGCAGAATGCTTTTCTAACTCCCTTGACTGGTCTCACACATGTGCCCTTCCCCCCCCCCCCCCATCTGGTGCCCAAACCAAACCTAAATACACTGGCACTTCATGCTGTTTGCTCTTTCTAGATGCATTCCCTTTCTTCTTCACCTTGCTAAGTCTTATAAACCAATGATACTATCAACTTGCTGAGTCTTATAAACCGATAATAATTCAGTTAGACACCTGCTTGGATGGCTATAACCAAAAAGATAATAGTGTCAGTAAGAAGGAGAAATTAGAACCCTCATGTACTGCTGGTAGGAATGTGAAACAGTGCAGCTGCTTTGGAAAACAGTCAGGCAGTACCTCAAAAGGTTAAACATAGGGACACCTGGCTGGGTCACATTGGTGGAGCAATCGACTCTTGTTCTCAGAGTTGTGAGTTTGAGCCCCATGCTGGGTGTAGAGACTACTTAAAAAAAAATACCTGTAGTGAATTGATGTGGCATACCATAGGAAATGTGGATCTAATTGTTTTTTTAAAAAAAGTTTGAGGGTCACAGGTGGCTCAGTTGGTTAAGCAGCCGACTCTTGGCTTCGGCTAAGCTCATGATCTCCATTGTGAGAGCAAGTCAGGCCCAGAGTCAGACTCTGTGCTGACAACGTGGAGCCTGCTTAAGATTCTCTCCCTCTCTCTCTCTGACCCTCCCCTGCTCATGCACACGCATGCAAGTGGGATCTCTCCCCCCAAAAAACATCAATAAACTTTTTTTTTAAAAAAGGGTAAACATAGAGTTATCATATAATCCAGCAATCCCATTTCTAGGTATATACTCAAAAGAAATGAAAACAGTGTTTCACACAAAAAACAGTAATGTCCATAGCAGCATTATTGATAATAGCCAAAGAGTGGAAGTAACCCCAATGTCCACCAACGGATGAATGGGTCAACTATTATATCCATGCAATGAAATATTATTTGGCATTAAAAAGGAGTGAAGTACTGATATGTGTAACAACATGGAAGAAACTTGAAAACATTACACTAAGAAGAAGAAGCTAGTCACAAAGGAATACATATTGTATGAATCCACAATATGAAATGTCCCAAATAGACCAATCTATAGAGACAACAAGTAGATTAGTGGTTGCCGAGGGCTGAGGGGTGGGTATTGGAGGGGGATGGCTAATGGGTGTAAGGTATCTTGATGGCTAATGAAATGACCCTAAAGCTGATTGTGGTGATGGATGCACCACTGTGGGAGTATATTAAAAACTAGTGAAGCATACAATTTGAATGGGTTAATAGTGTAGGACAATAGCTCAATAAAGCTGTTAAGAAATTTTGATTGGGGGTAACCATTTCCAGTATTCCTTCCATGTCCATATCAGACATTTTAAAGGGATATCATAGAATCTTGAAAAGATGTCTTAGAATTGTCCTTTTATTTGCCTGCTCTCCTACTCAATTAATTCTTCTAGAGCAGACAAGATGTCTTATTTCTGCAGTTAGCACATAGTGGACACTCAGATATTTACTGGAAGAATAAGCATTGTAAATTTTCAGAACAAAGATCAGACCCAGTGCATCATTCTGCCCCCTGTCCCTCCCCCACTCATGCTCTGTCTCTGTCTCTCTCAAAAATAAATAAACATTAAGTTTTTTTAATAAATAAAAGATTTAAAAAGGTAAAGCACTTAGTATAGTCCCAACCACATAGTGACTGCTCAATAAATGTTAGTTAACATAAAAAAAAAAAATAAATGCTGGTTAGAATTGCCTCAACAGACTTCTGGCATAATTCAAATATAGGGAATGAAGTAGAATTATGGATAAGTTAGCTTGTAAAGCTGGAAAAAAATCCTTAAATATACTGGACTGGAAAAGTCCTAAACTAATGACCATGAACAGCCCTGGTAAAAGATGTGATCTGGAAAAAAATAACAATAAAGCACTAGTCTCACTTGAGTTCAGTAGAAATGCACCCAAAAAGTGACCCTGCACATTTTGAACGAATTTTTCAAAAGCATAAATATCACGATCTAATAAGGAAAGTATGACTTTATTAAGACCAAGTCATCAAGATTATGTCTGTTTGAGAAGTCCGGTAATCCACTAAAATGATTAAAGTAGACACATGGTTTCCAGGACATTCTCAGATGTTTACACGAGTTAATTCAGCCTCTGTCAGTTAAGAGTCTTTTTGTGCACAGTAACATAAAACCATTGTCAAAATAGATTGAACAAAAATAAGGCATAAGACATTCGGCTCGAGTTGGCCAGTTTAGCGATTCGCGACCCATCAAGGACCTGGAGTCCTGCCAGCTCCTTGCTTAGCCATCCACAGCATATCATGGATGGTCCCTCATGGTTTCCAGATGCCTACAGCAACCTGAGTGTCCCCTCCTCATGCTCCAACACCTGGAAGAAAAAGAAGAAAAATCTCTCCTTACCACCTTTCCTTTCCCCCTTTCTCTCTTTTGATGCGTCTTTTTAAAAACTCAAAATCTCTTCCAGAAGCACCTCCAGCAAACTTCTTTCTGTCTCATTAGCTGTAATTGGGTCATAGCCTTTTCAAGATTAATCTCGATAGAGGGAAGGGAATGTCCAGGATTGATTTGGGCTAATCAAGATAGACCACCTGGGGCACCTCAGTGGCTCAGATGGTTAAGCGTCCAACTCAGGTTTTGACTCAGGTCATGACCCTACCTCATGAGCATGGGGCTTCACGCTGGTTTGGAGCCTGCTTCAGATTCTCTCCTGCCCTTCCTCTGCCCCTCCCCCACTCGTACTCTCTCTCAAAAAAGAAAAAAGATCACCGTGGCTGGAGCTTGGGTTCACTCTCCTGAGGCACATGGCTAGGAGGTATATGGTGAATATGAAACCAATCTGGGGAGCTGTCGACAAGACCGAAGGTGGTAAATAGGTTGGTTAGGCAGCCAACAGCATGTGCAACACAGCCCCCAAAATTAGCTGGCTAGATCACAACATTTCTGACGATTAGGAAGTTGTTTTTTAGGAGGGAACGTTTTGAACCTGTATAGATGTGCAGTTTATATTATCCTGGCTCCACACCCGTGCATCATGAAAAATTTTGGCAACTGTTCTGCGTAGAATATTTTAAAAGCTGGGCCAACCCCCAACCTGTTGGCTTTGTGGAGGCAGAAATCTCATTTCACCTCATGGTCAGTCCTTGTGGGATATCAGAAATTAGATAGACGCTGCTACAGTAAAATAGGAGTTGTCTGCAAACATTTATGCCAGAAAACCCACACCCAGGCTATTTTTCATTAGTGGAGTCAGAAGTTTTGTCCGGACCCACAAGTGGAATGGGGATGTTTTTGTAGAGTAAAATGTCTTTGTTTAAGCTAAATAATAGATTCACCTACTGATCAATGATGAATTGTAATTCTAAAGCTTAAATTTTTATGGTGGAGGTAGATCATTGAATTGGTTCCCAAAGTTTGTGGTGAATAATTTAGAGATTACCACTGAAAGGCTTGTTTGGTGATAGTCACCCAGCTAAGTTCTGGGTATTGCTCTCGTGAATCAGCTGAAGGCAGCAGGAAATGTCAATACTGGGGGCACCACCTCCTGCCTGGCAACATGATGAACTGCGGAGACTCACTAAGGCTTTTATCCATTGTTTCCAGAGTTCGTTCAGATTTATTGTTGGAAACGAGGAGAGGAACGAATATTCCTTGAACTCTGCCAAGGCTTTACCTATGTTTTCCCCTTAATTTACTCCTCACAACGCTCTACAAATCAGTGCCACATGTTACAAATGTAATACCTAAGGACTAGAAAGGTTAAGTGACTTGCTAAATTTACACTCTTAGTAAGTAGTGGAGACGGCCACTCTGACTATAATATCCCAAGCCTCCTAAATCATAATGTGGTGATTAAATGGATCTGCTGTATTTCCACATTTCTTTTTAAAAATACAGAATATCCAAACCCAAGACAGTTATCTGTTGCTGAACGGTATTTTATTAGCTTCATAATTTGGGCCTGCCCTTAGCATTAATAAGCTTCAGTACTAATCACAAGATTTTCATTCATTGGTGGGGACATTTTCTTGTTTTAAAAAATGCAGTTAGAGAAAGGGCTTCTACTTCTTGGGGGCTGCGGTAACAGCAGGCTTCTCTTCACGGGTGATGGGAATGGTGCGTTCGGGGCCAGAGGCCTGCTTCCTTGGTCCATTCACAGTGAGGACCCCATCAGACGACAGGGATGAAGTAATGGCGAGAGGGTCCACGTCGGCGGGGATCCGGTATTTCCTGTGGAACTCCCGGGAGATGAAACCATGTTCATCCTAATCGACGACAAGGAGGAAAGAGAGAGAGAGAGGTGAGAACAGGAAACAGCGCCCCTTGCTGAGAACTCACACACCTTCCTTCCTCTTGGGTGTGACCATACCCCATTGTAACGAGAGAAAAACCTCACAGCTGCTCTAGTTAGGGCTGAGAGCAGCTGCCTAGGTGGTCACTCCTACCAAGGAGAGTCTGAGAAGTCAAAGAGCAAAAACCTGAAAGCCCTCCAAACTGAGGCATGGATATTTTTAGGGGTATTTCCCAAAGGTTTAGATCACTGTTTGTTGGGCCTACAGGAGCTAGAATATCATCCAGCACCGAAGATGTGAGTCCCTAAGGAAGTCCAGAAATTGTCCTGACTCTTCAGGAATGTCTCAGAATGTTCCAGACTGCTGCTAAAAACAACAACAACAACAACAACAACAAACAAACAAAACTTTATCTAGGGAGACAATGACCCAAACTAAAATCGCACAATCAAAACTGAAACAGCTTGAGGACCTCAAACCGCGCTGTTTGGTAAACAAGTATCAGAGTTATCAATGATTGGTCAGAAGCTGACTCATCTAAAAACCCTCCCGGAAATTAATGAGAAGCTGTTCCATACTCTAGGATTCTGTTAAGAACTAGCTGATTCTAATCTTTAAACCAGCTGAATTGCAAGCATTTAGGCAGACAGACTCCCAATTAAGTGATTTCCACACGGGATGCAGGATTTTAGCTGCTGAGTGCAGCTCTGAAACTTAGGCAAAGCCGGTGGTTGAGCATTTAGATGAGCTAAAAGTGAGAGGATTCAGGAACATCTAAAAGTGAAGTCCCAAAGTCAAGGGTCTTTAAGGTACCTGCAGTTATACAATGATGTAAAGTAGCCACTTGTTCAACAAATGCTATTCCTAGTTCAATGGTCCTCAACTTTGAAGGTACATTAGAATTACCTAGGGATCTTCCCTCCACCTTGCCCCTTTAAAAAATGCTGATGTGGGGCGCTTGGATGGCTCAGTCAGTTGAGCATCCGACTTTGGTGCAGGTCATAATCTCACGGTTCGTGGGTTCGAGCCCCGCGTCGGGCTCTGTGCTGACAGCTCAGAGCCTGGAGCCTGCTTTCAATGCTGTGTCTCCCTCTGTCTCTGACCCTCCCCTGCTCACCCTCTCTCTCTCTCTCTCTCTCTCTCAAAAATAAATAAAATATTTTTTAAAATTAAAAAAAAAAAAAAGAAATGCTGATGCCTGGTGCCCGCCCCTGAAAATTTTGGTCTGGAATATGGCTAAGCACTGGGACCTTTTTTTCCATTCCCTTAGTGATTCTAAGATGGTCAAGAATTACGGGCTTAATTAAGAAATAAACATCCCATCTATCCCACCTAAGGCAGTCAAATCAAAACAAACAACAAAGATCACTTCTCTGGCCCAAACAACAACAACAGGTCTACCCCTGTCCCAGTCCCTTATGGCAGGAAGGTTGCCAGGCTCAGAGGCTGATGGCGGTGTCTGGCATATAGTCCACGCTGAATGAATGAGCCGAAGAGAAAGCAAGCTACGCACCTGGCGCTCTTCATGCTTGCCGTGCACCTCAATCACGTCTCCCAGCACCTTAACCTTGAGTTCCTCGGGGGAGAAGTGCTTCACATCCAGGTTGACAGAGAATCTGTCCTTCTCCAGACGCATCTAGAAATGGCAAGATGGAGAGAAGCGGGTAAGAGAAAAGATGGTAGGAATGTGGATTACACTAGTACAGTCTCATCATTCTGCAGATTTATCCTCCTTTCTTTGGCTAAGAGAATCCCATTTTGAATAAACATGGCTCTCCGGCTCAGGGGCGGCACCACAGTGGTACCCAAGGCATACCACATGGGCATCAGATCCAAACCTTCTTTACAGAGACAGGCAAAGAAGACAGGCCGCCCAGGCCAATCACAAGGATGGGTCTGGGCACAGTTTCTGCTGCCTCTCTGACCCTGATGCCTGGCCTTGTCATTTGTCTATGAGACAAAGACCCCTTCTTCTTGCTCAGGCCTGTGCCAAGTTTCCCACCCACTCAATCTGGAATGTTCTACTGGCCCTGATTGTCCTTCCAAAGCCCTTGCTCACTCAGCTCCTGTTTACTCACACTTGAATATTTTTAAACCAGAGTGTTATCTGTGACAGCTCTGTCAATTTTATCTGCTCACCCCATGCTCCTACCTTCTTAGGACAAGCAAGGGGGAGTCCCAAGAATTGCCCTACATTCTTTTCTCCTTAGGTATGGGCCCAGGTCAGTGCCCTGTCCCAGCCCTGAGAAACCTGGGAAATCACAGACAAAGGACTAGAAGGGAAGAAAATAGTGGTTTCTGTCATCAGCTCCATACAGTGGAGACGAAAAGCTCAGAATGAGGCAGGACTGTTTCCTGACTCTGAAACTTGAAACGATAAAATTTATCAGGAGTATGAGGGATTAGAAGACCTGAGCAAAGGAGTCTGAAGGCAGCTCTTTCCCTGTAGATCTTTACGAGTCGAATCAGAAAGGGGCATCCTACTTAGAAATTGGGGGATTGAGGGTGATTCTCACAGCAGATGGAAAAAATGTAGTAAAGCAGGATACAGAGGAGCATCAGATACAAACAGGCAACTGGGGGAAAGAACCAGTAACCCCGTCTTTCTTCACTGGTGGACACACATGTGCCCACGACACTTAGATGCAGCCAGAGTTAGGCGAGGAGAAAGAGGAGAGCAGGTGGATAGGCTGCCAGGAGGTTCCGGGAAGAGCTCTCCTGTCCTGGCAGAGGGAGACTTACCTCTGAGAGCCCAGTGTCAATCCAGCTAGGCGCCCGCAGGAAGGAGGGTGGCCGGAGGTAGAAGGGGCTCAGGGAAGTAGAAGTTGGGAAGAGATCAGACTCCAACAGGTGCTCCCCGAAGAACTGGTCAAAGAGGCGGCTGGGGGAGTGGAAAGGAAAGAAGGGGCGGCGGATCCAGGGGTGGTGGATAGCGATGTCCATGGTGGCTAGGTGAGTGGAGGGGGGCGGCTGGCTGGTCAGCTCCTTCAGCCGCAGCTACAGCCAGCCCCTTATATACGCAGTCTTGTGAAGCTTCTGGAATGATGATGTCAGGAGTTTTATTATCCCAGCTCACCGCCCGTTCATGGAGACTTGTGATCCGGGATTTGGCAGTGTGACACATACCCAGTACTCACTGAGCTAAGAAAAGAGAAATACAAACACGTCTGAGCTGGCCAGTGACTTGTCCTGGTCCTGTTTCACTAGCTTTCCATCCACACCCATTGGCGCCCCCTCCCACCCCCTTCTGTGGAGTTGGGTAGGAGTCAGGAATCCCAAGCAGGCAGTGGTGCCCGCCCCCCCTCCTCCTCTCCAGCCTAGCATGCCAGGGGAATTGGGCCAGCGGCTATCTTGAGCCTGGGCAGGAACTGGAATCTTCCTAGGCTGGGCCCCAGGGACATTAACTCTTCGTGGGTCCCTGGTGGAGAGCAGTTATCACCAGAAGTCAGTGGCGGGCATCTGTGTGGTGCCCGGGGTCGACCTGGGTTCAGGAAAGGATTCTGACATTGATCTGGGCAGGGAGACCCTTCACCCCACCCCAAAGAAAGGGTGGAAAAGTTGCTTGCATCTCTCACCTTCCACAGCGCACAGAACATTTAAGCCAGGCGAGCCTTACGATGGAGGATGCAAGGCGCCTGGGACGGAGGAGACGAGGCAGTGTGGAAAATGTGCAAACTGAGGGTCTCGGCGAGGCCTGTCCAGGGCCCCCCCCCCCGCACCAGCCTCCCACCCCCAGCTCGCTGCCCAGCCAGGACCCCCAGCTGTCTCTTCGGGCAGCCTGCGACAGCTGAAGGGTGTGCGGGGGGAGGGCACGGGGGTCCAGGCGGGGCTGGTCGCACACTTGTCACTGACGCTCAGGGCCCCGGCTCCCCGCCCCTCCCCCGCCCCAGGCTCGGCACTATTTTGGGTGGTGTAGACCCCGCCCCCACCTCCGACAGAGCCCCGGCTCTCCAGGCAGCTGGAGGGGTCGCTGCACCTCGGACCAGGGCCGCCGACGCCTCTGCAGCCATGTCGGGCCGCTCGGTGCCCCATGCCCATCCGGCCACCACGGAGTACGAATTCGCCAACCCCAGCCGCCTGGGCGAGCAGCGCTTCGGAGAAGGTACCGCACAGACGCCACCCCCTTGCCTGCCACCCCCACCTCCTGAAATTCTGGGCTGACCTCCCAACGGTCCTGGCCTCCACCCCACTGCGGGCTTAACTGAACTCACGGGGCGAGCCATCTCCCACCCCGGACTCCCCCTCCGCCCCCAGCCAGGCAGGGCTCGGTCCCCTCCTGCTGACCTCGGGGCACTCGCGGGGCCCGAAAGCCTCCAATGCCTGCTCCCGGCCCCCTCGCTGTGACTCCTTGTTCTCCTTCTGGCCACCCGGCCCCGGTTTGGTTTGCCCTCCTGCACCCCCAACCCATCCGCGTCTCAGCCCCCCCTCTTTCCAGCAGCCCCCTTCCAGCCGCTAAGGGCGCCAGCCTCATTTTCCTGCTTCTCCTGACGTCTCTCTGCCGATGTCCCTGGTCCTCATCTCTGACCTCCCCCTTTCACCCGTGCTCCCAACCGCATTCTGCCTCATCCTGCCTCCTGCCTTCTCTCTCTGCCCCTCAGGCCTCCTGCCAGAAGAGATCCTGACCCCGACCCTCTACCACGGCTACTACGTGCGGCCCCGGGCCACCGCGGCCAGGGAGGAGGGCAGCAGGGCAGGGGCCTCCGAGCTCAGGCTCAGTGAGGGGAAATTCCAGGCATTTCTGGATGTGAGCCACTTCACCCCAGATGAAGTGACCGTAAGGACTGTGGACAACCTGCTGGAGGTGTCTGCCCGGCACCCCCAGCGACTGGACCGCCACGGCTTCGTGTCCCGAGAGTTCTGCCGCACCTACGTCCTGCCTGCCGACGTGGACCCCTGGCGGGTCCGCGCCGCTCTCTCCCACGACGGCATCCTTAACCTGGAGGCGCCTCGGGGTGGCCGACATTTGGACACAGAGGTCAATGAAGTCTACATCTCCCTGCTCCCTGCGCCTCCTGATCCAGAGGAAGAGGAGGAGGCGAGCACAGCGGAGCCCTGAGTGCCACGGAGCCAGCACCCAGCGAGCCCCTTTCCACCTCCCGTGGTGACAGGAGCAGGGGCCGCCACTCCAGAGGTAGCAGCATCCCTGGGGGGGAAGGGAAGAGCCCATGGCCCCCAATGTATGGTTTGGTCCCTTGAGACATGTCAAAGCGTTTGTTTAGTCCTGGGTGGAGCTGAATAAACCCCGATCTCAGGCCTTGTTTGTGCTGCTCCCTATTCTGTGGCCTGGACCATGGGATGGGCAGGGAGGGAGGAGGTCACAGCTAGACAAAAGGCTCCTCAGTTAGAGGTGCCCAACGTCACAGCACCCGAGCTCACACTTGGATGCTGAGATCATACCCGGAAGCTGACGCTGGCTCCAGATCAAATTCCTCGCCATAATTTTCTCACAATGCAACAAAAGAGAGAGTGATCCTGGGAGGGCAGAGGGATATGCCATCCAAACAGCCCAGAGGGCACTGTCTGAGCTGGTGATTAGAGACACAAAAACAAGGGTCTCCAGCCTGTCTGGCCTGTGTTGGGTAGGGGCTGGGGAAACAGTTTGAGGCTGGAGAGAGTTGCCCAAAGCCGTGTTTTCCCATAGTAAGGTCAGTCCACTGAAAACGGTGTCTAATTCTGAGCGATGGAGTATGCGCACGCAGGGTACGGACACAGGACCTCGGCCGTTGTCAGCAAACCAGAGTCTCTGTAACCTCTGCACAGGGGAGGCCTCTTGTTTCTAGTCTTGGAACATCCACAAGAGGGGAGTCACTGCTTCACCCACCCAATCCAAGACCAAATGCACGAGGTCTATGGCCAAAGGACCTTCCTCTGGATGCAGGGTCTTAATAGGAAGGCTATAGTGTGTGCAGGAAAGTGGGGGCGCCTGACGTCCCAGTCACTCTCTGTAGTTCATGCATGTGTATGACTCGAGGAGTGTCCAGATGAGCCCCCCCGCCCCGTTCCCAGAATATATGTCTTACCGGGTTGTGGTGGACACCTGAAATTCTTCCATTAAAGTGGTTGATTATGAGCTTTTTTTGGTTACAGACCCAGTTGAAAAATCTAGCAAAAGCAATAGATCCTCTTATCAGAAAAAAAAAAATACACAAGCTCTCAAATTTGCCTTACAATTCGAATAGGTTCACACATCTCTTGAGATCCATCCATGTACCCCTTCTTAGGCATCTGTGGATTCCCAAGGTAAGAACCGTCACTCAAAGAATTCAATTCTTGGTTAAAAGATTACCATCTATCAAAAATGAAAGCATGCCTCAGAGAAATAACTATTGATATATTCATTGGTTCATCCATTCATTCAACACATATTTATCAATCCCCAGATAATATACTATGGAGGATGTTTATTATAAAATTTAAAAACTATGCTCATTTATTGTCTATTCTGGGGAAACTTCCATTTGGTTGAGAAGAAAAAAGGATGAGAAAGGATTCTATTTGGACTTCAGCCAAAATGACTTCCCATTGATCTATTCTGTATTTGTTATTTTTATGTGAGTTTTATTTAAAAGAGAGGTTCCTGGGGTGCCTGGATGGCTCAGTTGGTTAAGCAGTGACTTAGCTCAGGCCATGATACCACGGTTTGTGGGTTCGAGCCTTGCATTGGCTCTGTGCTGACAGCACAGAGCCTGGAGACTGCTTTGGGTTCTGTGTCTCCTTCTCTCTGCCCCTCCCCTGCTCGTGCTCTCTCTCTCTCTCTCTCTCAAAAATAAACATTTAAAAATTATAAAAAAATAAAAGAGAGGGTTCCTTAGCTAGAAAAAAATTTGAAACCTCTGATGTAGTCCAAATCCCCACACTATTCAAACTCTTACGACTATGAGTCAACATCTTCTGGGACATTTATGAAAAGTTTTCATTCATTTTTAAGAGAGAGCCAAGAGCGGGGGAGGGGCAGAGAGAAAGGGGGTACAGAGAATCCTCAGTGGGCTCTGCACTGACAGCAGAGAGCCCAAAGCGAGGCTTGAACTCATGTACTGAGAGATTGTGAACTGAGCCGGAGTCTGCTGCCTTCCTTACCAACTGAGTCACCCAGGCACCCCTCTCCAGGACATTTTAAGTGATGGGGAACTTGGAACTTTGTACTTTCTTTTTTGAGTTCTTCATCAGAACTCTTTGGACATACTTCTTCTTCTTTTTTTTTTTTTCGACATACTTCTAATAAATTCTTCCTTCTATTGGCCCAGAGATTTCATTTCAGAAACTTCTGCTTATTGGTCTGGTTATGTCCAGAAAATCAATGCAATCTTTCTTTCACTTGGAAGTCCCTTTCAGATGTTTTGAAATAACTATCCCGTCCTCTTAAAGTTTCTCTTTCCCAAGTAAACATGCCTACTTCTTTTAACCATATCTTATATAACTTTTTAAAAAGTTTCTTTTAAATAAAGTTTATTTATTTATTTATACAATATCTACACCTAACTTGGAACTCAAACTCACAACCCCGAGATCAAGAGTCACATGTTCCTCTGACTGAGGCAGCCAGGTGCTCCCAGGATTCCAGACCATTTATCACCTAGACAACTTTCTCTAGAACACCGTGCCTTTTGGCAGTGTAACTTGCAATTCAACGTGTGGATTAAAATGATTATTCTGGCCATGGACTGACAGGTACAGACTTCAGTGGAATAATCAATATGCTTATTTACCACTGTAGGCTTCTACTAACACTGCTTAAGGTTTTTTGGGTACCGTAATACACTGTTGGTTCCTCTGGAGTTTCTAGTCATAGAATCTCTTTGGTATTTTCCTTTAAGTTAAAGAAAGAGGCTAAAGAGGGACCAGATTGTGGAGGGCTTTGAGTGCCAGGCCAAGAAGTTTGGGGATCAGGATGACAAGAACACAGTTACTGAAGGTGCATAGAAGGGGTTGCTGGGGAGAAGGATCGCCATGAAGTAAGCGGCTGGTGCAATGCCCCAGCGCAAGACGATGATGTGAGATGCTTTGCCATCTGGCAATTAGCTGAGAAGGGATGACAATAGGTAGGACTTACTGAAAGCTTCCCGTGTGCCAGGCTGTGGACTAGAACTTTGTATACATCATCTCACATAATCTTCACCGCAATCCTAGACAACTATCGCTCTCGTGATGCCCATTTCTCATAAGGAAAAAGGATGGGGAGGAAGGAAGTGTCCGTGTACTCTCTGTGGGGCAGCGGGCCGAGTGGTGGGTCCTGAACATCCATATGGGGCACAAAAATAACAGGGCATCCGGGCAATGTGGGGGTGGGAACCCGTTTCACAAATTCTCCCAGAGCCCGTATTTACTACGGAGGAATTTGCTCCCTGCATCCTGTTTGCTATTGAGTGCGGAATGAGTCTAAATTTGGGTCACTGGAGGGAGAGAGAGGGTGAGTTGAGGTGGAAGTAGAGATTCTGTAATTCTGCACTGAGCATGAGGAAGTGAATGGTCAAGAAGTGCTGAGAGGCCATTCCAGTCACAGAACCATCTGATTTTCGACCAGCCAGGGGATTAGGTAATGAGTTGAGTCCTCCTCTCTTGCACCATCGTAGAAAAAAGTGATCTGCCCACATCAATTCCAAATGCAAGGGAGGATGTGAAAGGACTCCATTTTCCTAAGTTAGAATTTCCAAGAGACTCCAGTATTCAAACCCAGATTCTGGACAGGGATAATAAGAAGCTGATACTGATTACTTCGCAAGTGAAATTCCACTAAACCCGAGTAGTGCTGGGGAAACACAAGGTAAGACTCTTGACTCCGTTATAGACGATGTATTTCAATGACAGCGTATGTAGTAGAGAAGCATTTCCTACGGAAACCCAGAGCCCTTTGCTATCTCAGGTTTCTTTCCTTTCTTTCTTTCTTTTTTTTAAATTATTTTTTAAAATTATTTTTTATTTTTGAGAGACAGAGCCAGCGCGAGCAGGGGAGGGTCAGAGAGAGAGGGGACACAGATTCCAAAGCAGGCTCCAGACTCTGAGCTAGCTGTCAGCACAGAGCCCGACGCGGGGCTCAAACCCACAAACCCAACCATGAGATCATGACCTGAGCCGAAGCTGGACGCTTAACCGACTGAGCCACCCAGGCACCCCTCGGGTTTCTTTTCACTGAAGGTTGACGCTCAAAGTTCATAACTTCTTCAAAGCAGCTCCAAATCCCGAAGGTGAGATGGCTCTCACCTGGCGCCCACGTGTGCTCCTGTACCACTTGGCTGGGACCGGTCACCTGGGAATCCTTCCAGCAGGTGGCTTCCAAAGTCCAACCTGCTAGGTTGAAATCTGACACTGACAGAGGCTCCAGGCTCCCTGGGAGCTATTACTGAAAGCTAAACCAGGAACCAGGAAATGCACAAGCCTCTTTATGTAGAAAGACAGCTGGGCTCCCTCCGAGGCAGGCGTTGGAGCACCATGGGAAACCAGCTCTGCTGCGGGGGACGCTGGTGAGTAGGGGCATGGGGTGGAGGGTAACATCTCTGCTAGTGGACATGGAGGCCCGGAGAATAAGAGAAGGCCTGCAGATAGTTCTCTACCAACCTCCCACAGCCACCTCCCTCTGCCTGGCACACCCCCGGGTGCCAGCACCAGAGCATTACCTCTTTCTGTGCTCACTTCTTTCAGAAAACACAGCCACGCCTGCTGACGGCAGAATGGGCCAGAGCAGGACCGGAACGGTGAATTGGCACAGTTTCTCTCTGTCCGTCCCTTCCTCTCCTTCTCTCTCTCTCCCTTCCTCTCTTCCCCAGATGAGGATGGGAATTCATCATCGCATCGGCGAGCTTACTATGTTCTAGGCACTTTTCAAACAATCTCGTTTACTCTTCCCCACGAGGTTCTGAGGGGAGGTGGCCTCACTCCTCCTGTTTTCACAGCTGAGAAGCCGAGGCTCAGAGAAGTTGACTTGTCCCAGGTCACATGGCTAGTGAGCAAATAAACCAAAATTCCAATCCAGGCCTATTTGACTTCAGAGCCCATACTTTTAACCACTACATAATTCTGCCCTTCCAAATGAAGCAAATCAACTTTGGAGAACTGTTGTTTAAAAGGGTAGAAGTGGGGGCGCCTGGGTGGCTCAGTCAGTTAAGCGTCCGGCTTTGGCTCGGATCAGATCTCACCGTTCATGGGTTTGAGCCCCGCGTCGGGCTCTGTGCTGGCGGCTAGCTCAGAGCCTGGAGCCTGATTCAGATTCTGTGTCTCCCTCTCTCTCTGACCCTCCCCTGCTCGCACTGTCTCTCTCTGTCTCTCAAAAATAAATAAAAAGCACTTAAAAAAATTTAAAAGGGTAGAAGTGGACAGAGGGAGAATATCCATGAAATATTCGAATATAGCTTTCACACTTAGTTGTGTGATCTCAGGCAACTCCCGTAACTTCTCTTTTCCCTCATGTGTACAATATAGACAGTGGGACCCATGTTGTTTATTTTTATTTTTAAAAATTTTTAATGTTTTATTTATTTTTGAGAGAGAGGGGGAGAGAAAGAGACAGCGTGAGCAGGGGAGGGTCAGAGAGAGGGGCAGACACAGAATCCAAAGACAGGCTCCAGGCTCTGAGCTAGCTGTCAGCCCAGAGCCTGACGCGGGGCTCGAACTCACAAACCCTGAGATCATGACCTGAGCCGAAGTCGGACGCTTAACCGGCGCCTGGGACCTATGTTGTTATCATAGGTGGGGAGAGCAGAGGACATGTGAAGGCCTCGCAGTAAATTATTCCCACTGTCTTACTGTTCTTTCCCAGAGTTGTAGCCACTCTAAACTCCTGGACCTGGTTTTATCCTCTTCACTGTTTTCTTAGTTATATATTCTATGCCCGGGTCAGTCTTGAGGATGTCTTACTTGTAAAAAAAAAAAAAAAAAAAAGATCATCGTTGTATTTAGAGAAATAGATAAGGTACATTGAAAAGCGCATATGAGTTGGAATCTGTACATTGGATTCGAGTCCTGTTCTTACTCCTCATTCCTTTATCAAATAGTATATTGAATCCCTATATGCACCCAGTATAATGACAGATGCAGAGAACATAGTAATAATAGGAAATTTGACCTCTGCCTTCTTGAGTAAGATACCAAAGTTGTAGGGCCTTAGCTGACCTATCTGTAAGATGGACACAGTGATAAGTTTCCCAGAATTTTATCAGGATTGAGGGGGAGAAAACACTTTTTAAACTTTGAGATGTCTCATAGACACAGTACATTTAGGAACATATAAGAATTTCTCCAGAAAAGAGTGTAACAACTTCTTTCCCTTCCTTTGTTCCAAGGTTTCATATTCTTCATTTTTGGTTATTTTTTCCTCTGATGGTGGTAATTACAGCAGTCAGCATTTACTGATGCTCATTGTACATCAGGCACCTAGCAGAGCATTTTACACTAATTATTTTATATAATTCTTTTTTTTAATGTTTTATTTATTTTTAATTTTTTTTAAATGTTTTAGTTATTTTTGATACAGAGAGACAGAGTGTGAGAGGGGGAGGGGCAGAGAGAGAAGGAGACACAGAACTGGAAGCAGGCTCCAGGCTCTGAGCTAGCTGTCAGCACAGAGCCCGACGCGGGGCTCAAACCCACGAATGTGAGATCTGACCTGAGCTGAAGTCGGAGGCTTAACCCACTGAGCTACCCAGGCGCCCGTTTTATTTATTTTTGAGAGAGAGAGAGTGAGAGCGTGAGACAGGGGAGGGTCAGAGAGAGGGAGACACAGAATCCGAAGCAGGCCCCCAGGCTTCGACCTGGGGCTCGAACTCAAGAACTGCGAGATCATGACCTGAGCCGACGTCGGGTGCTCAACTGACTGAGCCACCCAGGCGCCCCTATTTTATATAATTATTACGACAATCCATGGTGTTTAGGTTCTATTATTATCCTCATTTTATTAATAAGAAAATGAAAACCTGATGAAGCTAAAAAGTTGCTGAAGGCCACACAGCTAGTCTGATACCATCAGCCCGACTCTAGAAACCCTACCCTGGATATTCGAACCGAAATATTATTTTTCCTCTTAAAATATTAGTAGATATTTTAGGTAGATAAATATTGTTTCCCTCTGTTTCTCATTATCTTAGTAAACTTACAGAGGCTGAAAGTATGACAACTAAAAAGATTCTTATTTTAAATTTATCATTATTATTCTTTTTTTTTAATTTTTTAACATTTATTTACTTTTGAGAGACAGAACATGAATAGGGGAGGGGCAGAGAGAGAGGGAGACACAGAATCTGAAGCAGGTTCCAGGCTTTGAGTTGTCAGCACAGAGCCCGATGTAGACGCTTAACCAACTGAGCCACCCAGATGCCCTCTTGCAATCTTTCTTTAAAAAAATGGATGTATCATGTTCCATTTATAAACAATGCCATTTATATAGTCATTTCCCAATGTTGGACATTTAGGGTCTGTCCTATTTTTTTGCAATTGTAAATGTTGCTACAATGAGCATGCATATTTGCACCTGATTATTTCTTAGGATATGGATTTCCTACATCAGAGGGTACACATTTTATGTTTAAGCCTCCTTATACTTCTTGTCAATTGCATTCTCAGAAAATTGAGCCATTTTTTTTCATACTACCAATCCGGGCACAGCTGGGGACCCCAGAGGGCCCATGTCGTTTCCTGAATTCTGAGCTAAAAATAAAATCCTATCAACGATGAGTCTAACTGAATATTCCATTTAGGTTGTGTCCAGGCATTAGACAGTATCCAACTTGGGAACAGGTTCCATTCACTAAAATTGGGTCGCCCAAATCTGTTACTTTAGAATTTATAGTCTCTTCATCCATTTAAGTAGAAGTAAGTAGGAGAAAATTAGCAACAAGGGCAAAGAATGCGAGGCCAGGACAAGGCTCTGACCAGGCAGAGGTAAAAATAAAATAAAATAAAATAAATTTTTTAAAAAGGAACAGCTGGAGTGGCAGAAGTAGAAAACAGAACTAGAAAGACCTAGAAGTGGTTTCAAGGCTTTTTCTTCCGAACCACCTGCAAAGTTCAGATGGTGACTCTATCTGCTTTCAACTCAGCAAGCTGCATTAAAACCAAAGTCACACCAAAACAGAAACCTCTGTCATACATGTGTGGGAAAATCCTGATTTTTCCACAGCAGTAAAATGGACATGATTTATAAGCTTCCCTCTCTCTCTCTCTCTCAATCTCTCTCTCTCTCCAGTCTGCAAAAGAAGGAAATTTCCTTAGGGAGACAGAGGTCAGAACAGATAGGGTTGGCTCTGGTGAGAGTTGGAAATGTACTAGCAAGAAAAAGCATCCGGAGTAAGCCTCAAACTATTCAGCCAATTTCCTCAGACAAGTGTTTTTCTCTGGCGTTCAAACAGTTGACAATCACGGAGACACCCTGGCTCCACCAGGGACCCCAGGGGCTCCGAAAGGAGTCCGTCCTGCCTCAAGGGCAAGGGGAGCTGAGTCACTCACCAAATCCAGAGCTCCCTGTGCTGTGGATGTTAAAGGTTAAATATCTCTCACTTTCTCTGTTAATTAAAAACAAGGACAGTGAAACAGGGAGGGAGATTGCCTGTGAGAAAAGGGCTGGGAGGGGTCCTAACTAGTTAACTCTGGTTGCGGCAGCTTCTGTGACTCCCTGAACGGGAACCCACGTTAGCAGAGACCTTGAAAAAAATAAACAAATGTAACACTGAGTGCTGTAGCAAGAGGGTCTCTGAATCCAGGAATATCCTAGTTTTTGGCGGGTTTCCCTTGCCCTCTGCTGGGATTAGCCTGTAGACAATCCCAGAATAGCCCTCAACCCAACTATATCCCTGGCGTGTTGCGCCTGATTGCCGGAGGCTGTATTTCGGGTTTGGTTATGTCAGTTGTACCACTCCACCTTCCAGAACCATCCTTGAGGGAGAGAGATGTGGTATCCTTGATAAATGCTTTCGGGCTGCCTCAGGGTTAATCTTTGTTAGAGGGAGGGGAGGGAAGGTCATTCCAGACTGTTAAGGAGGCCACAGAACAAATGAAGGTAGAAAGATGGAGGCCAGGACTCTGACACTTGGGTGATCTGTGTTTCCCTTCCAGGAGCTGCCCATCAACTTCCCAGAGGAAAAAGAAAATGGGTAACTGGGCGTTGGGGGCGGGGCTCGGAGTGGTCAAATTAGAGAAGAGGAAGTCCTAGAACCAGTGTCTTTGGAAAAGGCCTAAGGATGAAGAAGAGTAGAAGCCTCGGAAGGGAGAAAGGGAGACAGGACAGCAGAGGAAATCTTTCGGTTACTGGGTCCCAGACCAGCTCTGAAACTCTGGGTCCCATTCTTTCTGTTATCTTAGAGTAGCAAAGTTGGTGTTCATTCTTTCATTCACCAGGCAAAAATTAACTGAGCACTTATAGTGTATGTGAGGTGCTCTGCTGGGTCCCAAGGAGGCAGAGGGGCACAAGAAGAGCTGAAAGTGAAGGTTGAGAGACTTGTTTACACGTAAACAAGTAACTGCAGTGTAGTCTACTAGTGCCGTAATAGACTCACACTCATCCTACGAGAGAATGGGAGAAAATAGCAGTGTTGAAGGTGTTTGTTCCTGCAAATCCTCAGGCTGGAAGAGGAGCAAAGAGGAAAGGGCAATCAGGCAGTACAATTATCTCATGTAGAAGGACGGAAGGGAGAAAGGAAGGGAGGAAGGAGAAACTGACTTGATTGAAAGCGACCAACTGTTTGGTGTGCCTGAGCACTTACCACTTAGCACTGTAACAGTCTAGTTATTTGTCTCCTCCAGTAGACAGTAAGCTCCCTGAGGCGGAGAACATAGCCTGCGCGTCCTTCAACGCCCAGAATGCGCACAGAGCCTGGCATATCACGGGCTCGCAGCATATGTTTGCTGAACTGTTAGAGGCAGGTGAAAACAGGATGGAAGACATGAGGAGCAGAGTGAAAGAGGCTTAGATGTGAGGATGGTAGCAGTGAAAGGGGTGAACCCAGAGGCAGGGAGACTCGTTAGAAGCCCGCTATGCTAGTTTAATAGAGATTCAAAGAGGGCAAGCTCAGTAGGGGCAAGGAAGAGATAATGGATTTAAGTTGGATTTCTGCCTCTCAGGAAGCCAAGCAAGACAGACACTGAAGCAGCAGCAGCAGCAGCAGCAGCAGCAACAGCAACAGAATGGCACCAAGGTAATGACAGGCCTCTGTTCCTTCCAGGGGGCTGTTCAGACATGGATCCGAGGTTCCCGCTTTTTCACCCTGGGACTCATCGGGTCATCTTGAACCAGAACTTGCTGGTTCTGCCCCATAAAGGAGCAAAGAGAAGGGACAGCATTACAGCTGACCCTGCTTTGTAGGTAAGGGGCACAAGCAAGCCAAGCACCTCCCTTATGGCTGTCAATGTCTTGCAGGCCCGTGACACAACAGGACACACGTATGAGCAGGTGTTAGAGAAGCCTGCGTCTCAGGAGAGGAGTGGAGACCTCGAGTCGCAGGAGAGCAGCTTGCACTATGCAGACATTCAAGTGTACAGCTGCACCCAGCCCCGCTCTGCTCAGGAGGTGAAGCATCTGCAGTTAGAAAATGCCACAGAGTATGCAACCCTTTGCTTCCCCCAGGCCACACCCCGATATGACAGCAAGAAAGGCACCCTAGTGTGAGCCTTGGGGAGGATGGACCTGTTTCTCATTTCACCACCACTCATGTGGGGAGACGCTGCTTTGGGGAATCGGCTGGTAGCCCAGAGATGGGTGCCGCGTTTTAAACTTAAAGAACTCCAGAACCCCAGTGACTGCCTCCAGTCTTGCTCTCTCCCTTAGACCTACCTTCAATTTGCCACTGTGAACTTGGAGTTCTATTTGGGTTGGTTGGGGGGTGGGGCCCCGCGGGGGGAGGGGGGTGGGAGTTCCACAAAAGGAGGGGCTAAGAGAAGCATGCCGAAGTTTTTGACCCCTACCTTTGCTCTTGCTTTCAAGAAAAGCGCAGAAGGAACAGGTTACCCCAGCATTTAAGCTGATTTTGTTGGGCTTAATTTAACGGTGCCTCTTTTACACACCTTAAATCCAAAGCTCTGGTAAAGCATTCTGAGTTCTCATACCCAGCCCCCCGGGCTGGCTAGGGCAATTCCCTCAATGGTTGGGTCAAAGGTTCCAGAACCTAAAAAGACAAACGAGGGCAGAGGTGAGGCAAGGAGGAAGCGATTCCCCGACCACCGGTTACCCGAATTTCAAGTCACTGACAGCACTGCAAGGCCCAGAAACTCCCCTTGGCTGGACTGTTGGCTCTCGCAGGTGGAGAGTCGCTAGGACCAATAAATCGCATAAGAAACGTGCCTGGTTGCGTTTTGCGAGGTGGGGGTCTGCGGGCTCCACGTGAGTGCAACAGGTCTCGCTCAGCGTAAGGGTGGTGGGGAAACCACCTACAGCCCAGGCCCTGGCTGGGACGGAGCCGGGAGGAGGTTTGCACGCCCAGGAGGCGGGCTCTTCTCTGCAGAAGGCGGGCACTCCCTGGGCGGGACCCTGGCGATCAGGAGGCGGGGCTGTCTCGCCGTGTCGGGAAGGCAGGGGCGGGGGCCGAGGCCCGCGTCGTTGTGGTCTGGACCGTTAGGAGGCGGGGCCGGGCAGACCGGGAGCCGGGCCCAGGTAAGCCGGGGCTGGCTCGCGCCGGCCGGAGGTGGGCGGGGCCAAGTCGGCCCGGCCTCCGCGTCACCATGGCAGCGGGAACGCGGCGGCGGCGGCGGCGGCGGCGGCGGCGGCGCTGCAGTAGTAGGAGGCCGTGCTCAGAAGAGCTGGGGACAGAGATGCTGAACCAGACGTACCGATGAATTAAGAGGTAGGTGCTAAAAGGTGGGAAACATAATACCACTGGTTGAGCGTCCAGATCAGAAATGAGGACACTCGGACGGGTGAGATAGGAAGCAGGGGGGGGGGAGGGGCGAAACGGAGGCGGGGGTGGGGGGAGGTGTTGAAAAGAAGGAGGCGGAAGTTTCAGGTTCTGAACCGGCTCTGAGCCTTACAGGGTCTTAGGATGCAGTTCCTGATTCAGACTTTCAGAGCTTGGAGACGCGAGTAGTAACGCACATCCCCTTTCAGTCTGTACGCCATGCTCCCCAAATACCAGTGCCCCTCAGTTGATCCCTGAGAGGGATGATTCCTTAAGACCGACACGGTACTAAGAATGGAATCATAGCACGAAATAGTTGGTAAATAATACTTGGAACAGTACATAGTAAGTAGTCAAATATCGACTGCCATTATCATCATTATCACTTTCCCAGCCTGTTCTCTGGCACAGACCTAGTGCAAGTGGATTCAGAAGAGCTTACTAGAAAACTCACTCCATCACTAATTGGCAGAGCAACTCCCCAGCCTGTTACTATTAGTTGGGGGGTAATAAAGTGAACTTTATTTCCAACGGTTATTTACCATGACGGTCAAATAAGATACTGTAGGTGATAACACTTTGTAAACTTAAAGTACTGTGTAAAACATTTCTGCCTTAAAATATAAACGTGGCCTGTCTAGGTTAAAACGGAATTCCTGAGGATGAATGGAAGTGCATGCCAGAAGCAGACCTCCCAGTATTTGTCCTGATTGTCTTCAGAATCCTTCCTATGATCATTGAGTGATAAATGTAGAGAGGAGGGAAAGTGGATCCTTGCTTGACTGATAGGGAAGCATTGCTCTTTACTTTATTATTATTAAACCTAAGTGGCTAGTTTTTAAAATGCCCTTGGGATAGCCCTGTTGTGATTATAGTATCTTTGGCTGGATTTCCTGCTAATCAGGGTACTATTTCTGAAACTTATAGACGGCATATGTTGGTAAATTTGGAGCAGAAGCCTGACCGTAATAGATTGGTTTATCTTTGGAATTTTTTTTCCTTGTTCTGTGTTTGTGCACATTCTCCCTCTTCCTATTTTAAGGTGGCCCTGATCCGGCTTTTCTAGGGACTCTGAAGATGGGGACTCGAGCGGTTAGGAGACTCTGTAACTCCCTGCTGCCCGCAGAGCCCTCTGTAAGTTTCTGGTGCACTGTTGAAAGGAGTGTGATGACATTAATGGAATTATACTGCAGTTCTGCAACCGGGGGAATTTCTCCATCAGGACTCAGATCCTGGAACAAAACTGTCATAGATTTGCTTTTTTTTTTCTTGCTTCCCCTTCTTGTAGAAATTCTAGCTCCCTTGGTTCATTATTAATAAAATCAGGAAGAGGCTGAAAAATTCTAGCAACTAGTCAGAATATATGCATTGTTTAAAAGATTTAAATAATGTTCACTATAGAAATAATTTATGTTAATTACAGAGCATTTAAGAAATATTGCAAACCATGATTTGAAAAAAAAACCCATAATGCTTCTATCCAGAAGCTATCACTGTTCATATTTTAGAATGTAGTATTTTCTTCTATCCTTTTTATATGTATATTACTTACATATTTAAGATCAAACTATGCACCCAGTTTTTGACTTTTGCTTTAAAAAGTTTTTTTAAATGTTTATTTATTCTTGAGAGAGACAGAGCATGAGCAGGGGAGGGGCAGAGTGTGAGAGAGAGAGACACAGAATTGGAAGCAGGCTCCAGGCTCTGAGCCATCAGCACAGTACCTGACGTGAGGCTCAAACTCATAAACCTTAGGATCATGACCTGAGCTGAAGTCAGATGCCTAACCGACTGAGCCACCCAGGTGCCCCAGACTTTTGCTTTTTTTAATCTAATATTTGTTAATATGAAATTATTAAAATACTTGTTTTAATATGATTACAGATGTTTGGCATATATTATAATAATTCCAATTTTCTTGAGCATTTTTGTTTCTTGGACTTTCAGATTCCCCTCACCCACTGTAAATAACGAATTAATTTCCTCATTGAAGACTTTCTTTCTCCATTAGGTAGAGTTCCAGAAGTTGAATTCCTAGGTCAAAGAATGTGAACGTTTTAAGTAATACATTACCCTTTAAAGGAAGAATCCTGGTGTCAGATTATATATACATCCCCCCGAAGGCATCGGGTCATCAGCTGAGAGATAGAAGGCTTCTTGGTAGAAATCCGGCAACCCCTTGCAATGAGATCTTAGGTCCTGCAGAAAGATGATTTCATGATAGTGTAGCTATGAACCCTAACTTATTACAAGTGTCAGTCCAGAGGTAGGGGGGCTTGTGTAGAGAAATTCAAGGATCACTTCCAAAATATCCACCAGATGTCGCTAGTCTTAATCTAATTTTTACCCGCCGGATTACTAGCAGATAACTTTTGAAACGTGAATTGAAAAAATTCATGGAGACGATATTTGCATATCTGCTACAGTGAAGTTTATATTAAGCACTAGCATCTGGTGATCACTTTGGCAACATCCTACTCTAGTCTCTTACCATTCTGTCTCTTTTTTCCTTTTTCTACCCACTCAGTCTGTCACACTCACCCTGTACACTCTGTCCCCACATACTAATATTGGATTCTCAGTCCTTTTACTATTCTTTCCTTCAGTCTTGCTTCTTGCCGCTGTGTGTGTTCACATATTTATGTATAACTGTGAGTTCCTGAACTTTTTGCGAAAAGAATAGGACCAGGCATATAACAACATATAATAGACACTCAAAATGTATCTAGTGAATGTTTAATGAAAAAAATGCATTGATGAAGGGTACCAGGAATTATTTATATTTATCTTGGAAATACACTGAAAGAGACAAAGATTCACACTTCTTTTTTTTAGATAAATTTATAAATCTATTTATTTATTTATTTTTGATAGAAAGAGAGAGCTCAAGTGAGCAAGAGGCAGAGAGAGAGAGAGACTCTCACGAGATGCAGAGACAGGGACAGAGAATATGTAGCCCAGAGCAGGGCTTGACACTTAACCAACTGAGCCACCCAGGCACCGTAAGATTCACACTTCTAAATTAATTATAATTAAGTGCTAAGTGATATAATATAGAACATGCTATTGATTTGATGTGAAGTCTGGGTCCGGGAGCAATGGTTAAGAAAGAATTCTTGAGACCTTTTTGGTACCAAAAAATGTGTTTTATTATAGTACAGGGAGAGGACCCTTGGGCAGAAAGAGCTGTAAATGTGAGGTGCGACAGATGATGTATTTTTAAGTTTGTGGAGGGAGCAGGAGTAGAGATAGTGGAAATTTCCAAGGGATTTCTGTCTGCTGAAACAGTGACTACGGGACCTTGGAGGTCTGGCTGTTGTCAAGATGGGGTTGCTTTTAGTCTCTAATAAAATATCAACAATGGGGCGCCTGGGTGGCTCAGTCAGTTAAGTGTCCGCCTTTGGCTCAGGTCATGATCTCACGTTTCATGGGTTCGAGCCCCGCATCGGGCTCTGTGCTGACAGCTAGCTTAGAGCCTGGAGCCTGCTTTAGATTCTGTGTCTCCCTCTCTCTGACCCTCCCCTGCTCGTGCTGTCTCTCTCTGTCTCTCAAAAATAAATAAAACACATTAAAAAAATTTTAAATATCAACATCAAGGTTTGCTTGAGGAGTGTCACACTCTGCCTGTCTCAGATATTATTCAGCGAATTGCAAGTTGTAAGGAGATTTAATATGTTGAATTTTCTTTTGTTCTCATCACGATGACCTTTTATATAGACTTTTAAAAACTATTTTTTTAAAGATTTTTTTTTAATGTTTTATTTATTTTTGATACAGAGAGAGACAGAGCATGAGAGGGGGAGGGGCAGAGAGAGAAAGAGACACAGAACCAGAAGCAGGCTCCAGGCCCTGAGCTAGCTGTCAGCACAGAGCCTGACGCGGGGCTTGAACCCACGAATGTGAGATCTGACCTGAGCCGAAGTCGGAGGCTTAACTGACTGAGCCACCCAGGCACCCCTAAAAACTATTTATTTTTGAGAGAAGAGAGCATGAGTGGGTAGGGACAGTGAGAGAGAGGGACAGAGGATCTAAAGCGGGCTCTGCACTGACAGCAGTGATGCCTGTGTGGCTCGAAGCCACGAGCCATGAGATCATGACCTGAGCTGAAGTTGGACACTCAACCTACTGAGCCACCCAGGCACGCATGACCTTTGGATTATAAAAAGAGGAATATTCATTTATTGAGCATCTACTTATGTGCCAGTAAATATTTTTGGTTCTAGAGATAAGCCAGTAACAAAACATGCAAAATTCCCTGCTCTACTATGTGGGCAGGGAGAGACCGACAATAAGCAAACGAACAAGTAAATATAGAATACAGAAAACAGCAATGAATACTAGGAAGAAAAATAAAAATAAATCAGGCAAAAAGAGGTTTGGGAGTGCCTGGGTGAGGGGGTGTTGTTATTTTAAACAGAGTGGTCAGAGAAGGCCAAAGAGATAAAGTGATATTTGACCAGAAACCTGAAAAAAGAAGAAGAATGAACCATGGGTTATCTGGAACAGGAGGGTTCCAGACAGATGAAGATCAGATCTGTCTTGAGTTTAAGAAAAACCAAAAGTGGCCACAGGAGTTTCATGAGGAAGCAGAACTGGAAGTAGGCATGATAAAGATTTGAGCAGCAATAGAGTGGGACATGCTAGACAGAAGGACAGACATGAAGGCACGGGAGGTGAAAAGGAGCCCTGGAAATGTGGGAGACGGCGGGAAGCCTGCCAACCTGAGGACAGGCAGTTTGCGGGAGGGCCGTAAGAGCAGGGCCTGAGGAATTTATATCTGATGGGAAAAGGGAGTATTGGAAAACATTTGAGCATTTGAACAGCAAGATGAATGCATTGTCTAAGCAAGATTAAGGGGTGTAGACTGGCAGAAAAGCCTGGAGACAAAGAGAGCGGTTTAGGAGCCAGGACACGTTTGGAGCCTTTGCCGTAGATGTGAGCCCTTTTTGTGTACATTTATGGTGATGTCTCTGAAGATAAATGCACTAGGGATTGTAAACATACGTTACTGCCAAGACGCTGGCTAACGTGTGAAAACAGAAAAAGATTAAGAAATTATTTCAGGGTCATTTAAAATATTTTCATTGACAATTTTAATTAATTTGTTTATTCAGACTGCCTTCCTGTGTCTTCTGTTTAGTCATTAATGATTGCCCACAATAGATGTATTAAATTTACATAGGTGTGATTTTCACACATTTTACTTCTACACAGGCAGAAGTCACAGTCAATATTTTTACCTAGAGACAGTTCTATAAAAAAAATTTTTTTAATGTTTATTTATTTCGAGAGAAAGAGACAGAGCATGAGCAGGGGAGGGGCAGAGAGAGAGGGAGACACAGAATCTGAAACAGGCTCCAGGCTCTGAGCTGTCAGCACAGAGCCTGATGTGGGGCTCAAGTCCATGAGCGAGATCATGACCTGAGCTGAAGTCGGATGCTTAACCAACTGAGCTACCCAGACACCCCATGACAGTTCTATTTAAAGCTCAGAGTCTTACTTAGGCTACCATGTTATTATCTGTACTAATATAAGTGATGAACAAGTTTGCCAGTATTTTCTCCAATCATTCATTCAACTAACTACATTTACGGAGTACCTTTTTTCTTAAAAGTTTATTTATTTATTTTGAGAGAGAGAGAATCCCAAACCAGCTCCATGCTTTCAGTGCAGAGCCTGATGTAGGGCTCAATCCCACGAACCATGAGATCATGATCTGAGCTGAGATCAAGAGTCAGTTGCTTAGCCGACTGAGCCACCCAGGTGCCCCGATATTTACCTTTTGTGTTGAAAGCATCATATAAAAGTATTGCCTTATGATTAAGAACCCAGACTTTGGCTTCACCACTTGAAGCAATAGAGTCTGGAGCAAGTTACTTATCCTCTAGACCTTCATCTATAAAATGGGGTTCATAAAAAATCCCTACTAATTGTGGGCATGAAGTGAGCTAACATACGTAAGTACTTGGTACATGGCGTGGCACATAATAAAAGTTTAATTTTGTTATTATGATTGTTGTAGATAGATATTTGGGTAGCTTTTAGTTGGTGAGGGAAGTCTCTGCCATTATTGTTAAAATAACATAGGACTGATGAGGTCTGGTAGAATTTCAGAAATCAGGCAGCATGGCAGAGATATGCAGAAAGCGGCTTGCTTGGACCCTTTGCCTCTCCTCCCGGGCGGAGAGAATGACAAGCCAGCAGTGGTAGGAGCGGTTCCGGCAACCTGGACCGGCTTGCAGTTTCCCCCATGTCCCGGCACCACGGGAGGAAGATCGCTGTCCTAGTGATGCCGGGTCCTTTCAGCGCACCCACTGAGTCTCCCGGCTCCTGTGTCGATGTCACAGCAGAGTGAGATGGAGCAGATGGAGGCGACAGTCAATGTGAGTGCTGCTTAGGACTGAAGCTCAGTTCCTCCTGGGGCTACTTCGTAAGGCAGACCGTGATAAATGAGGTGAGCGCATCTTCGGAGCAAAAAAAAAAAAAAAACCACAAAAAAACCTTGAGATTATATGCTCCAACAGGAATTTTGTGCTTTTTCCAAGTGAGAGAGGCAGACTATATGTGAAAATACAGTTTTTGGAACACCTCATTAGTTGTGTGGGGAAAATGGCACAGAATATTTTGAAATGGTACCATCTGAATTTAGATGAATTAATTAAATGCTAATACTACTAGGAATTTATTGAAAGAATACAGGAGTGCTGACTCATAGGGCCACATGTACCCCAATGTTAATGGCAATGCTTTCAACAATAGCCAAATTATGGAAAGAGTCCAAATGTCCATCAATGGATGAATGGTTAAGGAAAATGTGGTTTATATATACAATGGCATACTACTTGGCAATTACAAAGAATGAAATCCTGCCATTTGCAGCAATGTGGATGGAACTGGGAGGTATTATACTAAGTGAAATAAGTCAGTTAGAGAAGGACAGATATATGTTTTCACTCATATGTGGATCTTGAGAAACTTAACAGAAGACCGTGGGGGAAGGGAAGGGAAAAACATAGTTTACAAACAGAGAGGGAGAGAGGCAAACCACAAGAGACTCTTAAATACAGAGGAAAAACTGAGGGTTGATGGGAGGGGGAGAGGGGAAAATGGGTGATGGGCACTGAGGAGGGCACTTGTTGGGATGAGCACTGGGTGTTGAATGTAAGCGATGAACCATGGGAATCTACCCCAAAAAACAAGAGCACATTTTACACACTGTATGTTAGCCAATTTGACAATAAATTATATTTTAAAAAAGATTTCTAGGGGCGCCAGCCTGGGTGGCTCAGTCGGTTAAGCATCTGACTTCAGCTCAGGTCATGATCTTGCGGTTCATGGGTTCGAGCCCCGCGTCGGGCTCTGTGCTGACAACTAGCTCAGAGCCTGGAGCCTGTTTCAGATTCTGTGTCTCCCTCTCTCTCTGACCCTCCCCTGCTCATGCTGTCTCTCTCTGTCTCTCAAAAATAAATTAAAAAACGGGAAAAAAAAGATTTCTATAAGTGGGTATATCCAACTGTATATCAGGAAAAAATAAAATTAAATGCTATTGAAATTTTAGTTCTGCATCTGCGATAGCCACACTTTTTTAAATGTTTATTTTGTTTTGAGAGAGATGGAGAGCATTAGTAGAGGAGGATCAGAGACAGAAGCGGACAGAGGATCCAGAGCTGGCTCCGTGCTAACAGCAGCCAGCCCTGATGTGGGGCTTGAACTCACGAACCGTGAGATCATGGCTTGAGCTCAAGTCAGATGCCCAATGGACTAACCCACCCAGGCACCCCACGCTAGCCACATTTTAAGCGCTCAATAGACACATGTGCCCCTGGTTTGGAGAGCACAAATATAGAACATTTCCACCATCACATTGCACATGACTACTGCAGCGTATGTGGTTGATATAATTACAGACTTCTAGGGAATAGTATAATCGCGGACCATGTGCCCTGTAATAAATCTTGTATCTGTTCACCACAGCGCCTCTAATTCCTCCAGCGTGCTGGGAGGTGCAGGCAAATGGCACAGGGCTGAGCGTCAGAGGCATTCGGTTCAGATCTCAGCGCCCATCCCGATTTGCTAAGTGACTGCAAATAACTCCCCTAGCCTTTGCTCCTTCATGCGTGTCAAAGGAAACTTTTTTTTTTGTAGCTTTAAAATCCAGTAACCTAATGAGTCTTTTCCCAGGAATATTGAGTTCACAGGTCCTGCTTTGAAAAAGGACTTGTTGGGGTGCCTGAGGGGCTCAGTGGGTTAAACGTCTGACTTTGGCTCCGGTCATGTTCTCGCATCATGATCTCACAGTCCGTGGGTTCGAGCCCCGCGTCAGACTCTGTGCTGACAGCTTGCTCAGAGCCTGGAGCCCGCTTCAGATTCTGTGTCTCCCTCGCTCTCTACCCCTCCCCAGCTTGTGCTCTGTCTTTGTCTCTCAAAAATAAATAAATGTAAGAAAAGAATTTTAAAAAAGAAGAAGGACTTGTTCTTTGAGAAACAGTGATCTTTCGGTAAATGACTATCAGCAGAGCCTCCCTCTGAAGTCTCAGTATTTTCGAGTGTGCGAAAGCATGACGGCCGTCAGATCAGAATCCTCTACCCAGGGATCCACCAACTCAGTATTTTGCTTTTGCATCACCACGCACATAGATGTGTTGTCTACAATTGTACGTTGTTGGAAATTCCATGCTTCTCTTTTAAAAGGGCCTTGTTGCAGTAATATGCGTTAGTGACTCACCTGATGGTATTAACACCATGAGCCGTGGTCGTGGCGAGGGGAATTTGGGGCAGTAAATTCCCCAGCTAGTTATGGAGGACGGTGGCGATCTGACTTTTGGGCTGATCGGGTGCAGTTTGATTTGGGGCCGTGGCTTTTCCCCAGCCTTTGCCAGAGTTGAACACACAGCATCCACGCCATCAGCAGCAGCCACACAACACCCCCGCTGGCCTCCTGCTTCCTGTTGCTGCCTCCCAGGAGAGGTGTGTCTTTCTCAGAAGTGTCTGTGTTTAGCAGCTTCAGACATTCAGGCAAGATGTTGCTAGTTCTGGATGCTTGGGGTACGGATTTTCTTTTTTCTCTAGTGACCCGAGGAGGAGGAGGTCATTAGGTTGAAAAGAGCCATCACTGACACTTCTTGCTAAGGTACCAGTGGGCATTTGGGGAAGGAATTTGGGCCTTTTGCAAAAGCAGGAGTGGAGATCCTAGTTCCTCAAAATGTCTTTGTCGCTGACCAGCTGTGTCCTGGGCAAAGCCCTGACCTTTTCTGAGCCTTAACATTCTGTAAATCCCTTCCATCTGGGACCACGAGGTGTAACATAATATGGGTGTTTTTTCAGCTTCCGGTTTTCTTATAGAAACAAGAATGTGCACTGAGAGAGAGCACGAATGACTGGTATTCCTAAAAATAAATAATCAAGGCTGTGACTTGAATAACTAGCAACAGAGGGGAAGAGCTCCCTGTTTCATTTGAGCAAGCTTTTACCCAACTAGGCCAAAAGCTCCAGGACATTTCTGTGGTGTTTATTTAAATTAGAACCCATTTGATTCATTTAAAGCTCACTAAAAATATGGGCTTCACATTTTAGCAGTTACTTTTTAAAAGAAAGAAAAGAGAGGCTTTTTGGAGTATAGCCTTGGTGATCCTTGATTTACCCTTGATGCTTCTGTAGTGATCATGCGTGGTTTGTTTAGTATTCTGTTAAATGTGTGCTGATACCATCGGCAACTCAAGTTCTATCTTCTTTTTTCCCTCTCCTTCTGGCTGGTTTTTCTCACTGGTTTGTTTTTTTTTTTTTTTTTTTTTTTTTTTTGTCCCTCTGCTTCCCCTTCTTCAGCCTAACCTCACTGCCCAGGCCCCTGTGGAAAAAGGTTGCTGTTTTTAGCTAGTCAGCGGGGAAAATCTTTATTCACTCCCCTCCCCACCTACCTTGCGGTGGGGCACTTGGCCTTCAATCAGAAAGTGTGTGCGCGCGCGCGCTCCCGCCGCACGCCGCCTGCAGACCTGGTGTGCATGCTCGTGTGTGACTGCAAGCACACGCACACGCCGGCACGCCCGCCGGTGTGTCAACGAGTGCGTGTGTGTGCGCTCACGTGTGTGCATGCTCGCGGCGCGCGCACACCGCCCGCCCGCCCGGAGGCCCGGTGCGTGTCTGCAGCGCGGGCACACGCGCCCGCCCCCCGCCCGGTGTGTGTGTGTTGTACGCAGTGTGTGTGCGCGCGCTTCCACACGCCTGCCCGCACGCGGGGCGGGGGGCTGCCAGCCAGCGCCCCTCCGCCCTTTGCTCGCCCAGCTGTTTCTATAGGAACCGAGGCAGCGCCCGGGCCCCTCCGGCCGAGGCCCCGGCGCGAGCATGCCCAGTGGAAGCCGCTAGTTTGGCTCCAGTCGAGGTTTCCAGTAAGTGGCCTGCGGGACTCCGGAGGGATCCCAATGAGCTGAGCGGAGTCTTTGTGTGTGCAGGGGGAGGAGGCGGTGGCGGCGGCCGCCCGGCCCGGAGCCCCCGCCCGGGGAGCCCCCGGCAGGAACAATGCTCGCCTGCCTGACCCGGGGGAACTTACTGGACGTCCTGCAGGAGGGCTTCAATGAGGTAACTGCTCCTCCCACTCCCAGCTCCCCTCCCCCAGCGCCTCCCGCCTAATCTCTAGAAGGGGTTCCCCGCCCCCGTCCTCCCGGGGATCCCAGATCGGTTCCCCCGCAGAGCCCTAAGGGGCTAAAGTAGCGGGAACGGTGCAGCGAGATGGCTAAGCGGCAGGAAATCAGAAGGGCCGCCTGCCTCCAGCTGAGCTGGGCCCTGCCCTGCCCTGGCGGCTCACCTGAGCCCAGCAGACAGGGCCACAAACTTAGAGGTGGGCTCCTTCCAAACGAGGGGGTCTCCACCCTCCCCGGGGATTCTCCCCAGGAAGGCCCCCCAGGGAAGTCCTTGAATGTGTGACAGTGGTACGCATTCTTCCGGAGCTTGCTGGGTGGGCCAAGTTAGGGCTGGGGTGGAATTACATTGGTAGAAAGTTAGAGAGAGGGCAGGATGAGGAGGTGGTCCTTCTTCCCGTTTCTGTCTCTTTCCAGTTTTCCAGTTCCGGGCAGGCGGTTTCTCCACAGCCAAGGGCATGGTTGGCAGAGAGGACCTAAGAGGAGAGAGGTTGCTTGAGTGGCCCAGTGGGGCAAGCTGGAATTTGCTCCCCACTGTATGAGAGTGGGGAATCGGAGCCTCAGTCTGACGGGCAGTGTGGGCTAGGACTCGGCGGGGTGGGGAGGGGGCCGTGTGTCTTTTTCTTTTCACTCTTTCATCACAGAATTCTGTTGTTTCTTCCATGCCTTTTTGTGACCCAGGGAATTCTGCTTGTGATTTGCTCTGTGTGTCTGTCTTCCATTGCTTCTAAGCCCCGCCCCTGTGGGTCGCCTTCATCCAGCACCCAGGGAGACCTTTACCAGGAGACTTAGGCTGTTAGTTGTGTCTTTCATCCTTTCTTCCTACCTCTCCCTCACTTCCCTCTACGTCTCTCTTAAATATAAGGCTTTATAAAGATGAGTTTAACACATGAAAGCGTTGTCTTCTTAAATATGAACAGTACAGGCAAGGCTGAGTGCCTCTGGCCACCCCTCCGATCCTAGCCTTTTCCCCAGAGGTAACCCTTCTCATGAATTTGTGCATGAGATTGTCTTTCTCCCGCTGCTCTTTCCTCAATTCCTGTTTCTAATTAAGAAGCTCTGCAGCTGACCGGTCTCAGAACCTTCCCAGCCCTGGCCCCTGTGCCCCAGCCTTTTTCCCGACACAGAGGACAACTGTAGAAACGCTGTCCTCACCTCATCGAGTGAGTCGGAATTTTCCTCTGGCTGAGGGGTGTCACAGCCTCCGCCGAGGGGCGGGGCTTGCATCCTGCCCGCACTGCAGGCCTCCTCCTTGTGCATCAGGCCTCCCTGAACGGGTTATTAAGGAAGGTTATTAAGAAAGAGCTACAGTCTGAGAGACGAAGCACATGCAAGCCAGGAAGCCACCTCTTTGAATGCTACCAGGTTTCTCTTCTCTCACTCTTGGCCTCTGGGCCTCCCCTGGTCTCAGGCTTCCTATCCTCTGACTAATCCACCAGTTATGGCAGAAGCTTCTTAGGTCCTTCCATGGCCTACCCCTTTTTTTAAACTCAGCCCCCAGCCGCACCCCCAGGATCAGGTCCCACTGTCTGATTAAGAGGAGGAAGGTAGCACAGCCCGCCCTGGCCTTTGCCTTCGCCTCCTTTTCACTCCTCAGCCTTTCCACCGAAGAGCCAGGTAAACTGGAGAGCCAAAAGGCTTGGCTGCGTTTTCATGCTTTAGTGTGCGTCCATGAATATGCTCTGACCTCCCAGTCTTGTCAAACATAAGGAAAAAGGACAGCAGGAGAGTTTTCTGCTCGTGTTCTCTTCGTCAAAACAACACTCACAACTTTATAATCAGCTCATCTAGAATAATGCGGTAATGCCTCTTGTCCCTCTCTGATATTTGATTTTTCTGCCCGTCCTCTCTGCTTCCCTCCAGTCCCTTCACTGACTTATGTACAATCCATCCCTTCTCTTTGTGGATTGTCCTGGTTGCAGAACTCTGATGGCCAATAAATACTGCTGGTTTCTCTGAGAAATTGACATCATCTACATAATACTGACAGTGATATGTTACATCCCAGTGGCTCCTTGGAGTTTAAATAATTCTTTCACATAATAAGAAAGTATATTAAATAATTCTTTTCACATAGAGAATCACACTTAGTGGTACGGAATATTGCTACTATCGGTTATTTCAGAGTTGATGGAGCTCTGATTGATCTATTCCAGCTTCTAGGGCTGCTCAATAGATTCAGTAATATTCTGTCTCTTTTGTTGGAGTCATGTGATAAGAATGTAAATAGGCCTTAAAAGCTGGTGTCAGAATACACTTTGATTCCTCTGGGAAACTCTTCCTACTGAGGCTAAGAATACCACACATGTGTCCAATCATCTCCGGGGAATGATCCAAGCATATCTGAAGCCGTTCTTCATCACCCAGATGCTCTATAGATCTATGTGGTTAGGGCTGTGACCTCATTCTGCGTGGCAGAGAAAACTGCCACAGGAAATGAAGCTCTGGCCTTAATTGGTTAATTATAAGGGAACCCCGAAGCAGAGAAAAACCCCGCCCTCCGAATCCAGGCTTCCCTCGACGCATTGTTGGCCTCTGTTCTCAGTCCATTTGCCGCCATGCATGGCCATTTTCTTCCACCACATTCCCTGGATAGAGCCCTGGCTTCAACACACCTGACAAATGACCCACAGAATTGGTCTATGTCAGGGCTGTGAATGCAGTTCCTTTAATTGACGTGGCTAATCTGCATTGTGAGTTACCTACAAATTTTGGCTGCTGCCACATTCTGTAGCCTACGCTGGCTGTCATCCCCTGTGTGCTGCGTTCTGGGCCTGGCCAGGCTCTCCGTAGTTCACATTTTCCCCATTCTGGATGGGCCTTAAAGCTGTTTGTTTTCTCTGCTTCTCGGTGTTGATGGCCTCATATGAGCGAGTGTTGTCTTTGGCTGATGTGCCAACATACATTTCTGAAATGCTTTTTCCTAGTGGCTGAACTTACTTTATTTAAAAAAATTTTTTTAAATGCTTTTTTATTTTTGAGAGGCAGAGAGAGACAGAGCACAAGCAAGGTAGGGGCAGAGAGAGAGGAAGACACAGAATCCGATGCAGGCTCTAGGCTCCGAGCTGTTGGCACAGAGCCCCATGTGGGGCTCGAACCCATGGACTGTGAAATCGTGACTTGAGTCGAAGTCGGACACTCAACCGACTGAGCCACCCAGGTGCCCCCGGCTGAACTTACTTTAAAAAAGACTTTGGTAATTGTGTTGGAGGATTTTGATAGACCTGAGACTCTAATATGGTTTGGCTGATAAACATTCACTCAGTTATTTGGTTCATTTACCGGATGAGGGGATAGAAGAAAGCACTGAAGCAAGAACGCTGGTTCCTTAGGAACTGATAGGGAGTGATTTGTAGGTATACTGCAAAAAACCATATAGGATGCTTAATGTGGTACGCCTCCTAACAGAGGTGGCGTTCATGGGAGATCCTAGGGCTCTCTTTTACTTAATGATATCCTGAAAAGCACCAAATATTTACCAACCTACCTGCTCACTGAGGCCAGACATTTTTCCCTGCATGGTAAAAACACGCATGGAAGCACTCACTCAACAGACATTCACTGAGTTACTGTGCTTACCAGACACCGTGCCAGGCTCTGGAAATAGAAATCCAGTAACACCACGTCTGTTCCCTAGTGGAGCTCATAGGTCAGTGAAAATAAAGTAGATATGCAGTGTATCAAAGCTGGGGCAACTGTCATGGTGTAGAAATCTTTTTTTTTTTTAATGTTTATTTATTTTTGAGAGAGAGAGACCGCAAGTGGGAGAAGGGCAGAGAGAGAGAGAGACACACACACAGAATTGGAAGCTGGCTCCAGGCTCTGAGCTGTCAGCACAGAGCCCGACGCAGAGCTCGAACTCATGAACCGTGAGATCATGACCTGAGCCGAGGTTGGATGCTTAACTGACCGAGCCACCCAGGCGCCCCTGTAGAAATCTTATTTGTCAGGCAGAGCAGACCTGAGCCGGGCTGTTATGTAAATGGCACGAGGAGCTGCAAGTTATGGAGAATGGTTTATTAAAATGTTGGTCAACATTTGGTCCTCCTCCTCCTCCTCCTCCTTTTTAATCTTGACTCATTCCCCTCTCCTCACCCGGCAGCCTTGGCTTTGTTCCCACAGGAGTCAATGCCAGCTAAACAGATGCTCCCTGGCAGCAAACTCTCAGGCAGCTTTCTGTTCCTCATGGTGAGTAAAGGGCTGGCCAGGCGTGTGGAGCAGTGAGAGGGCACTGTTTGCCAGGTACCACTTCTCCAGGCACTCCAGAGAGTGGGGAGCACTGGAAATGCTTCGTTGGCCATTACTGGCCCTGTAAAGGCTACAGGGACACTTTACTGAATATATTTACTTATATTTAAAAAAATTTTTTTTATGTTTATTTAGTATTGAGACAGAAAGAAACAGAGTATGAATGGGGGAGGCGCAGAGAGAGAGGGAAACAGAATACGAAGCAGGTTCCAGGCTCTGAGCTGTCAGCACAGAGCCCGACACGGGGCTTGAACCCACAAACCGTGAGATTATGACCTGAGCCAAAGTCAGGTGCCCCGATTTCCTTATATCTTAATCCCAACCAGGCCCTGTTTAAGTAGTCATGAACATGACCTTCAATGGTCAGGTATGGTAAGGGGATAGGGAAGCAATCCCAAAGGCTCTGAGAGTGGGCTCCATGACCTGTTTCTAGGATAGAGGACACTTGTAGACTATATAGTGATGTCCCATTCACTCATTCATTCATTCATTGACATGAATTATTGAGCACTTACTTTATAACTTATACTGAAGGGAATAGAATGTTTGTGGAACTTGCAACTAGAGGAAATTTTAAAATAAGGCTAGGAGGGGCACCTGGGTGGTTCAGTCTGTTACATGTCTGACTTCAGCTCAGGTCATGATCTTGCGGTCCATAGGTTCAAGCCCTGAATCAGGCTGTCTGCTGTCAGCACAGAACCCACTTTGGATCCTCTGTCTCCCTCTCTCCCCCTTCCCCATTTGCACGTGTGTGCCCTCTCTCTCTCTTAAAAATAAACATTTTCCAAAAAGACAAGGTTAGGAGATGAAATCTTTCAGAAAATCTTTAGTTTTTCACCTTGTGGTATATTATCCTTTGACCCACTGGGCTGAACTCGAATACGAAGAGTGCCGCCCATAAAAGAAGAAGAAATTTAATGATATTTTTACTTGTGATCTTTATTTTTACTTCATTAGCCACCAGGTTCAATGAATAAGTAGCCTTTCCCGGCTCAGTAAAGGCCTGAAAGAGTTAATAGAAAAGATGTACCGTTTTATGTTCTCTTCCTGGCGGAATTCAGGCAACAAGAACTCAAGTTTCCCAAACCCCCTGCCTTCCCCTCAGTTTCTCAGCAGGGTCTCTCCACCCTCTCATCTTCTGCGGCTGGAGGGTCTCGCTTAGTTCCACACAGGAATCTGGTTTCGCTGTGGAGCTGATTTCCTTCCTGAGCCCGTCAGATCTCCTCCTGAACTCTAGCACTCACCAAAGCCCTGCTACTTTTTTTGTTTGCCTTCCTTGCTTCCCAGCAGGGCGCCACAGAGCTCAGTTTCGAATGTTTCTATGCTAGGAACTGTAAATCACAGACTTTCTTGGTAAAGCCCAGCCAGTGCCTTTTGCAACTCTAACCAAATGAGTCCCCTGCAGGAAGTCTCTTTGACCTTGAGGCTTAGAGGAGCTAGAGAGGAGAGGCCCGGTTTGCAAGCTTGTTTGGAAGGAAGGGCAGGTCCCAAAGAGAAGCGGGAAAGAAAGCTACAATTGGCACAAGTGTGGTTTCAAGGTCAAGATTCCTATGGGAGGTGAAGATGGTGAATAGAACTGTCTCTACTTGGAAGAGTTTTAACTTCTGTCGTAGGGTTACTTGGAGTGTCTTCGAGGGAGCTTGTGGAGATAATGGGGTTGCTAAGGGCTGCCCACACCAGCCACTCTGGTGTTACTGTTACTGACACAGCTTTACAGCCGTTCAGTCTCACGAGGCCAAATCCTGCTCAGACCGCTTAGAGGGTTGCTGTATCTACTTTTTCTCCCCCTAAGGCCCGACTCAAAGGACTGTCACAAAAACCCAGTCTTTCTAGATTTCTGGATTACACAGGCATCGTTCCAGATTCCTCAGAACAAGTTAGAGTTGTTAAATCTGGAGCAAGATTAGTTCTGTCACGGACAGTGTGCGTTTGATTGTCTTGCCTTTTTATTTATTAGTTTTATTTCAAGTGCCAAGAACTTGAGCTAGCAGAAATAGAAAGTGGAATTTCCTGACTCATGGACTCCAAGGAAAGGCTGAAAAATTAAGCCATTTAAAGCGCAGGAATGGAGCAGAGTCCCAATGAAAGTCAAGAGCTCAAACACCAGAGGCTCCCTCCCCTTGCTCTTTGCCACTTATCTCTGGTTCTTTCTCTGGATGGCTTTATTCCCTTTCACTGTATATGGCTTTTCTCTCTCAGATGGGGATCATGGCCTGTGGCAACATCTAAGTTTTATAGCTTACAACTTTGTCAAAGAAAGATGGGTGGGGAGAAGGATTCTATTCTATTCCTGGAGGCCAGATAAAAAAATTCCAGAGACTGGCCGGACTTGAACAGTCAACTCAGCTGGACCGATCAGCTGCGGCCATTGGAGGAGGTGATGTCATACCAGCCCAGACCTCAGGCCCATCACTGTGACGCAGACAGGGTGTGTTTCTACGGAAGGGGAATCATTGTGACCTGGGTAGCCACCCCCAGAGCTGTCAGCTCCACCACCCCATGGGTCTGCTTTGAACCTGGTGTCCTGTGGTGATTCTCCAGCTGTTGTTTTTGGAAACAGACCAAGAACTAGAGGCGTGCTCAAGATGTATATGCTCGTTTTCCAGATATTTTCATTTTGCCAAACCTACTGGCATCTTGTCTTCACTGAATAATTGGCTAATCAAATGATAGTGCTAGAAGGAAACGAAATTCAGTAGGTCTTTTTTTCCCCCCACCTGCTGCAAGAAAGCCTTAAGAAGTGATCTCCTGTGGCTGGGGTAGGGAGTTAGAGGTGGAGGAGAAGAGGGTGAGTGAGCGAGGCGCTGGAGCCCTCACCCTGGCCCTAACCAGGGAATCTCTCCTTCTCCCTATTTTACATATCTGGCTTTTACATGGGTTTATAATTTGAGAAAAGATTACGGGACCAAAAAAGAAGGAAGAGGAGGAGGAGAAGGAGGAGGAGAATAAAACTACTAGTCCGAGCCCCAGAGAGTAACAGAGGAGGAGGAGGAGGAGGAGGAGGAGGAGGAAGACAAGGATGAGGAGAAGAGGAAGGGAAAAATGAAACTACCAGTCCAATCCCCAGAGAGTAACAGCCTCTTGCAAAAGCATATGGTATTTCATCTGCTGCAGAAGTAGCTCTAGTAAATTTTCAAACCAAGCAGCATTGCTACTCAGGGCCTAGGCTTGCAACACAGGCCTCTTTTAAGATAAACATCTTTGTGGGGGAAGTGGGTGGTGTGGCTGGCTCTCCTCAGTGTCTGCTTTGTCCTTCAAAGCCACTTTTTCAGAGCCAGCAGTAGGCATTTGTGGCAAGAACAGGGTCTGGCCTGCCCCTTGAATGTGAAGTACAGATGCCCTCAGATCAGAGAGGAGGTTTGGCTTAGCACTCGCTCCGCCGATTGACTTACAGGGCGGGCAGAGACCTAAAGCGGGGGCCCCCTAGCCTGTGGATGACAGCGGCCCACTCAGTGTGATTCTGCGGTCCCTTTGTTAGATGCCATCGAGGAGGTCTCTGTCAACATGCGACACAGTAGTGACAATCAAAAAGATTTTATCAAGGATTCATCAATGATTTAATCAGTGATAGCAGTGATTTCACTGTGTCAGTGATTTCATGCTTCTCAGTGTTTTAAGTGACTTGAATCTGGGCAGAATAGGAACGGTCCTCAGCATTTGGAGACCTCCCGCTCTCCCGGGCTGCCGGCCGGCCCCAAGATGAAGATGTCCAGCCTCCCATCCCCACTGCTTGTCCCCTCTGTGCCACCACGACGAGGGCCGCATCCTGGGACGCATTCCACAGAAGTGTCCTACCCTGGACATCTTGACCTCTGAGACTGTGCTCTCCGCTCCATGCTCCTCCCTTCCCATCAGACTCATGTTCAATCTCCTCAGCCTTCTCTGTCCTGTGAGGTTCTCAGTGCTCCTTTGACTTCCTGTCCCCGGTGCAGATGCCACTAGCAGTCACTTCAGAGACACTGTCACCAGCTCCCGCACTGCCTTTGCGTCGGTGACGGCTGCCCGGCCTGGAGGAGCCCACCGCTGGTCCCTCCGGCAGGCAGACTGCGGGCAGTGCCAGCTCCGGAGGCGATCACGCCGCCTCGCTGATGGACTCAGTCGCAGAATCCTGGTGCGCAGCCCTGGCTGAGTCTTTGGTGCTGCCCGGCATCTTTAGCAGTGGCTGTTCCTCCCCAGCTTCCCACAGCGTCCCTTCCTGCCTCCTTCATCCTGCCCGACCCGGTCTCTCTCCACAGCTGGTGGTCCTACTGCCTCCTGGGGAGGGGCCACTGGATTGGCGCTCCTTCCACGTCCCTCGGTCACCAGCTGGACCCCGACCCCTGACCGTTACCACTCCCCTGCCTGGACCCACTCATCTTTGTCCCACATTTTTCCCTTGAGCTCTTCTTTCCCAGTTTATCTCTTAACTTAGATAAAGACCCCACGGGCCTGAACCAAGAAACTACCCCTGAAGCAATACTGCCCAGACCAGTTTGAGCTCAACCCCTGGCGCCCCTGAGCAGATGGCCTGCGGGGGGACCCGGGGGATGACCAAAGGTTACCTTTACCTCATTTTCATACAAAAATCTCTGCCTAAGGGGGGACACAAGCCTCACTTACATAACCTACTTGCACGTGTAGGCAAGTTACCTGAGGCCCCGTGTGTGTGTGTGTGTGTGTGTGTGTGTGTGTGTGACCTTATGCCCTCGTCTACACACCATGACAAAGCTCCTCCTTCTGAATATTCATCCTAACCCTAAAGAAAAGGAACCCATCCGCCCTTGCTCCCTTGCTGGGGAGTTTTGACTGCAAGTTATTCCCTGTGATCTCCTCAATGTGCTGTAAATAAAGTTTCCTTTGTGCCACAGCTCCACCTGCTGTGGTTTCTATATGTGACTCACCCACTGACTCCCACTAGTCTGCTTACACCTCTTCCCCATCTCCAACTTCCCCACTGGGGTACCTGGTCCCGCCGCCTCATGGTCAGAGGAGGACACTGTCCTCTCTACAACCTCCCGCATCCCTCACACCCTCTCCTGGAGTCTAGTTCTCTCCTTCACCAGGCCCTCCTCTCTGCCTGCGAGGTCTTCCCACCCTGAAACACCCTGTCCCCTCGCCTCCTCCCCTGTGCTCCAGCTCGCACCCTCTCCTCCCCTCCCCGCTCCTGTTTTCCTACTTCCTGGTGTCTGTCTGGTTCACTGCTCTCTGACTTCCCACCCACCATTTTGCAGTGTCTGTGCTCAAAAAGGTCACCAGAGCCTGTTAATTAAACACAATGGGCTTTCCAGTCCTTAGCCTGACTTTTTGACAGCATTTGACCTTACTGACCACCTGTCTTAAAATTCTGTTATCCCTGGATTCCTGCAGAACACTGTCTCCTCATTCTTTTTCAATCTATTGGATTGCCTAATTCTGAAGTTATTTTTATTTATTTAAAATTTTTATTTATTTAAGTAAGCTGTATACCTAACCCAGGGCTTGAACTCACAACCCTGAGACGAAGAGTCTCACACTCTATTGGCTGAGCCAGCCAGGTGCCCCAATAACTTAATATTTGCTCATGTCATTATATTCTTTAGAGTAAGGTGGAGTGGTTTCAGATCTCTTTTTTTTTTTTTTTTGCCATTCATCAGTGCTGTGGTCTTGAGCAAGGTCTCCTGTGTAAGAAACAGGGCTGATTACACAGGTTTTAACCTTTGGGTGTGGGGATGAAAGGAGAGAGTACATGGAAAGTGCCTCACCATCAATGGCTGACAAGAATTGGCAGTCAGCACATCTCCACTTTCTTCTTTCCCTTTGATGCTCTTTCCACTCCCTTTCTTGCCAACATGCTTTTTAAAGTTCACCTTATTTTGGGGGGTGTTGTAAGATCCCAGGATTTGGAGTCAGCATTGAATTCAAATCTCTTTTCTTCCACTTAGGAGCTCTTTGACCCTGGGCGTGTTGTTGCTCTAAACTTGGTTTCCACATCTGTAAAATGGGGACCTGTGGGTGTGTGTATGCATTGGGGGGTGATTCATAAATGGATATTAAATATATATATTGCTTATGTATATATGAATTAAAATATTGTTTATATATTTATTTTTAGAAATAAAGTGCTAAGGTGGTGAAGTGCTTAGCACAGTCCAGGCAGGTAGTAAGTGCTCAGTAGGCGGTCGGTACTGTCTTACTTGCCCCTAGTCTATGGCTGCCACACACAGAAACTCTCACACACGCACCCCCCACCCCACCCCCATCTCTTGTGCTCCAGCGCCTGTGGTTTGCCAACTGGCTGTGGAACATCTTTGCTCCTGTGCTTCAAATAGCTCAGACTGTTGTCAAAGATGAACTATCTGCTCGTCACATATTTCCCATCTCAGTGAAAGCGTCACCAGCCCTCAAGTAGGACTTTTTGAACCTTCTCTTCTCTTTGGACTGCTTTTGTCCTGACTTGTTCCTGGAATTTGTCCTTTTCTGATTATACTGCTTCAGTTCAGGCTCTCGTGCTCTCTCACTAGAATTATTGCCTGGTCTCCTCGCTGGTTTCTCCAAATCTGGATGCTCCTCATTCTATCCCGTGTTCTACTCTGTGTCCAGAGTGACCTATCTAACATCCAGGTCTCACTGTCTCACTCTCCTGTTTCTTTTTCTTTTTTTAATATTTTATTTATTTTTGAGAGAGAGAGAGAGAGAGAGAGAGAGAAAATGAGCAGGGGAGGGTCGGAGAGAAAGGGAGACATAGAATCCGAAGACAGACTCCAGGCTCTGAGCTAGCGCTCAGCACAGAGCCTGACGCAGGGCTCAAACCCATGAACCGTGAGATCATGACCTGAGCCGAAGTCAGCACCCCACCAATTGAGCCACCCAGGCGCCCCAGTCTCACTCTCCTGTTTCAAAACTCCACATGTTCCTGTTGAAGGTCTTTGAGCTGCAAGTCTAAGTGCAGAGAGGTCTTGTGCTGACCTGTTTCTCCATCATCATCGCCTGCCTCTGGTGGCTCTGCCCACACGCTCATCT
>PJEM01010637.1:0-60673 GCA_004023845.1 Helogale parvula | reverse complement strand
CATTTCAATCTTAAAGCATCAGTGGCCCCTAAGAAAAACCCAATCCTTGCCTATTGTTTTGTCCTTGGTGTTCTACCGGGGTGCGCCTCCCATCTTGCAGTTTTCCCAGGCCATAGCCTGGGGCATAGCCCATATGTCGCATCATTTCTCTTGCCTTAGAGGAGTATAATTCCTCATTTGTCAGTCTAAGTCCCATTTGCGTAAGGATATCTCTGCCCCAGAGACTAATAGGAACCTCCAGAACATAAGGTTGGAATTCACACGAATGTCCCTCTTTGTCTTCCCACCGTAAGGTAGCCGAACTGATCTTTGGGGCATGTGAATATCCTAATCCTTGCAGTGTCTGGGAGGATTGTTGGGTAGGCCAGGAAGGAGGCCAATCTTTGCAGCTGATTATACTTTTATCTGCTCCAGAATCTAATAACCCAGTGATTTGTCTACCATTAATCCACAAGGGGATAACCGGTCTTTGTTCCATTCCAAGTGAGAGCCATACATGGTCAGGCCCAGAGGAACCAAACCCACCAGCCCCTCTAACTTTCTGTTTTGCTGGATATAGGGCATGATTACTGGGAAGCACCAACAATTGAGCTATTCTACCGCCCGGGGAGATGGCAGTAATGCCCCGAGGGGAAGAAACCATGATTTTTATGGTGCCTGTATAGTCACAATCTATGACTCCTGGATGGACATAAAGTCCCTTCACTATAGTAGAACTCCTGCCAAGAACCAACCCAACGCACCCCTCCGGTAGGGGTCCTTTAAAATCACTCTCAAGTGTCTGTACGCCCATCTCCGGGGTTAATACGAGATGGGTGGCGGAACAGAGGTCCAGTCCCGCACTTCCTGGGGTTGCCCTCCTAGCTGGATTTGTGGAGTCTGTAATGGGTGCCGCAGGGTTGGCCATCCCGCTGTCCCTGGAGTCTGCTGGATTGCCCCATATATTTGCGGGCCCTGGGGCGAGGGGCCCTTCTGTCCGTTTTTTGGCCGAGCCCCACCGAAACTGTTTTGCCTGATTATGGGATTGCCATCTATGTCCTTCACCGACCTACAATCTGTAGCCCAACGATTGCCTTTCCTACATACGGGACACAATTTTGGTTGCGGCTTTGGTTTCTGATCAGGAGCTCCTCTAGCCGGGCAGTCACGTTTGATATGGCCATGCTGGCCACACTGGAAACACCCTTTAGGTGGTCCTTTCCCGGCTGGGAACTTAGTCCCCTCTCTGACCGCAGTTACGACTGCAGCCGCCAGGCCGAAATTAGAAAGTGGCCCTCCAATCTCCTGGCACACTTTCATCCAAACTTCCAGCCCCTTAGATTTGTATGGTGTGATAGCCCTTCTGCATTCTCCAGTACACTGCTCAAATACCAATTGTTTCACAAGGGGCATGGCAGTGTCAGGGTCGCCAAAGACCTTTCCCGCAGCCTCTACAAGTCTCGCCACAAAGTCGGAAAAGGGCTCGTTCGCTCCCTGTATGACCTTAGTGAGGTTGCCACCAGGCTGTCCCCTATTGGGGAGCATTTTCCAAGCTCTAGTACAGATGTCATTAATCTGATCGTATACCTGCTGCGGGTACCCTGTCTGCTGATTGACAAATCTGCCTTGCCCCAGGAGCATGTCTGCATCCCAGGCTGGCTGCCCTGCTCTCTGATTATTAGCCGCTTGTTCTATCGCTAACTCGATGATCAAAGATTTCCAATCCAAGTATTGCCCGGCAGTGAGACATGCTTTAGCAAGATTCTGCCAATCACTTGGAGTCATGCAGTACCAACGGAGGGACTCCATCTGCGCCACGGTAAAAGCTGCACTATGTCCATAAGTCCTCACTGCTTCTGCTAATTGTTGGACCCTCTTCCACTCTAAGGGCTCATCGAACCGCTGCCCCTGGGCATCTTGGAATACTGGGAACGCCCCAATAGACGGTGAAACGTGGGCTCACACATGGGGGTAGGCAAATCTTTCCGCATTCCCCTTCGGCGCACTATAGGGCGGGGGGCGGGGTGCAGAGGGTACAACCTCAACTTCCAATTCCTTAACCTCCTGGGTGATCACCTTAACATCCGCATCCTCATACTCATCTGAATCGCTGCTGCTTTCACTTCCTCCCAGCTGCACAGATCTCAATTCTTTCACTTCCTCTAAAGCTTCGGCCGCCTCCTGCAAAGCGCCTTTGAAGCTTTCCAGGGGGCTCCTCAGGCATGTATGGACGATAGTCCATAGCCCGATCACTCCCGGGGGTAGAGCCCCGTCGACATCAGCTCTCTCCAAGTCCCTTCCTAGCTTGTTCCAGGAGCCCTCTATCACGTGCCCTGTATCAAGGAACCAGGGGGCTACAGACTCCACCGTCTCGAGGAAAGTTGCCAATGTTCTTGCTTTTAGTTTTAAACCTCGAGCTCGCAGGAGCCGGCATAAGGCTTGTGTAACGCGTTCGCGAGACGCGCAGTTTCCCATTGTCCCTAGTCCGGGAGCCTAATCACACTTCGTCCCTTTCCCGGGAACCTTTTCAGGATTGTCCCTAGTCCGGGAGCCTAATCACACTTCGTCCCTTTCCCGGGAGCCTTTTCAGGCTAGCCTCACTTACCTGCAATCTTACCGGGGATCTCAAGAGGGTCCCCGTACGGGCCACCAGTTGTCGCGCCCCACACCCGCCGGCGGGAAGGAAGGACGAGACACTGGACTTCGTTGCAGAGCCGTCTTTATTCTTCTTCTTCTTGTTTTCTTCTTCTTTCCTCCCACAATCCCCAGCGGGTTATATACACTCTTTAGCCCCTCCCAAGTCTTACGTGGCCCCAGAGGATTGGCTCAAGGCTGCTGATCACGTGCAGCGCCCGTGCCACACAGCCTCAGAGCAGAACAGCGCACGTGAAGGAACCTTACAACAGGCTAGGGGGAGCAGGAAGCAAGCAGTGGGCAAAACATCTCGTGACTCGGCAGCCCAGGGACAAAGGTATCACGTGACCTCGCAGAACGCCAGGGCGCCATCTTGTCCTCTGTGGCTTCCCACAGGAAATAAAGGTAATCAATTAGGTAGGTAGAAATGGGGATCTCAGGGACTTATTAAAGTGGAATAACATTTTTATCATGAGAGTCTCAGAAGAAGAAAAGAGAGAAAAAGGAAAGACGGATTATTTGAGAAAATCACATTGAAAACTTCTGTAATCCAGTGAAATTTGCAGATGTCAAAATCAAGAAGTACAGATAAATTCCATTAAATTCAACAAAAGGCCTCTATCACCAAGGGATACCATAGTCAAATTCACAAGGTACACAGATAAGGAAATAATTCTGAAAGCAGCAAGGGAGAAAAGTCCTTAACCTACAGGAAAAACAGATCAGGTTCACAGCAGATATGTCCACAGAAGCTTGGTAGACCAGAAGAGAATGGCAGGATATATTCAATGTGCTGAGTGGGAAAAATATGCTGTCAAAAAATTCTTTTTCCAGCAAAGCTGTCATTCAGAATAGAAAGAGAGATGAACAGTTCTCCAGGTGAACAAAAACTAAAGGAGTTTTCTGACCACTAAACCAGGCATAAAAGAAATATTAAGGGGGACTCTTTGAATACGGGGGAACAAAGTTATTTTTTCAAAGACTAGAATGGAACAGAGAACATCACTAGAACCACCAACTTTGCAAGTACCCCAATGGTACCAAACTCATATTTTTCAATAATAACCCCGAATGTAAATGGGCTAAATGTTCCAATCGTAAAACATAGAATATCAGAATGGAAAAAAAAAAAAAAACGAGATGCTGCCCACAGGAGATTAATTTTAGAACTAAAGAAATCAGCAGATTGAGAGTGAGGGGATGGAGAATAATCTATACCAGAAGAAAGTCAGAGTTGCCATACTTAAATCAGACAAACTAGATTTTAAAACAAAGAGTGTAAGAAGAGATGAAAGACATTATATCACAATTAAAGGGTCTATCCATCAAGAATATCCAACAACTGTAAATATTTATTCCCCTAACTTTGGAGCCCGCAAATAAATAAATCCATTAGTAACAAACAGAAAGAAATTTATTAATAATAATACAATGATAGGGAACTTTAACACCGCACTTACAGCAATGGACAGATCATTTAAGAAGAATATCAACAAGGAAATAATGACTTTGAATGACACCCTGGATGACATGGACTTAATGCATATATTCATAACATTCCATCTTAATCAGAAGAATATATAGTCTTTTCAAGCACATACAGAACATTCTCCATAATGGAAATCACACTGGGTCACAAATCATCCCTCAACAAGTACAAAAAAATTGAAGTCATAGCATGCATATTTTGAGACTCCAACACTATGAAACTTGAAGTCAATCACAAGAAAAATAATAGAAAGACCACAAATACATGGAGGTTAAAAACTTATTACTAAGAATGAATGGGTTACCCAGGAAATTGAATGAGAAATAAAAAAGTACAAGGAAGCAAATGAAAATGAAAACACGGCACGCCAAAAACTTTGGCATGCAACAAGTGTAGTCTTAAGAAGGAAGTATTTTGCAATACAGTTCTACTCCAAGAATCAAGAAAGTTATCAAATACACAAACTAAAACCACATCTCCAGAAGCCAGAAAAGTAAAAGCAAATAAAGCTTAAGGCCAACAGAAGTAGGAAAATAATAAAGCCTAGAGCAGAAATACATGACATAGAAAAACAACAAAGTAGATCAGATCAAGAAAGTAAGAACTGGTTATTTAAAAGAATTAATGAAATTGATAATGCCCTAGCCAGACTTATCAAAAAGAAAAGAGAAATGACACAAATAAATAAAAACACAACTGAAATGGGAGATATCACAACCACAATGGCAGAAATACAAACAAATATGAGAATATTGTGAAAAGTTATTGCTAAGGGTCAGGGCGATCTGGGGAAAGATTGATAAATTCTTAGAAAGAGGCAAACTACCAAAATGAAACAGGAGGAAATAAAAGATGTGAACAAACCCCAAACCAGCAAAGACTCTGAAACTGTAATAAAAAATCTCCCAACAGGGGCACCTGGGTGGTTCAGTTGGTTGAGCATCTGACTTTGGCTCAGGTTGTGATCACATGGTACATGGGGTTGAGTTCCATATAAGGCTCTGTGCTGAAAGGTCAGAGCCTGGAGCCTGCTTCATATCCTGGGTCTCCCCTTCTCTCTGTCCCTTCCCTTATTACACTCTGTCTATCCATCTCAAAAAATATTTAAAATTTTAAAAAATCTCCCAACAAACAGAAATTCAGGGCCAGATGACTTCCAAAGGACAATTACACCAGACATTTAAAAAAAGAGTTAATATTTATTCTTCTCGAATGGTTCAAAAAAATAGAAATGGAAGGAAAACTTTCAAACTTATTCTACGAAGGCAGCATTACCTTGATTCTGAAACCAGACAAAGAGCCCACCAAAAAAAAAAAAGAATTATAGACCAATATCCCTGATGAACATGGATGCAAAAATTTTCAACAAGATACTGGCAAGTTGAATCCCATAGTAAATTAATAGAGTTATTCACCATTATCAAGTGACAATTATTTCTGAGCTGCAGGGGTGGTTCAATATTTACAAACAAATCAACTTGAAATACCACATTAAAAAATAAAAGGTAAGAACCATATGATCCTCTGAATAGATGCAGAGAAATCATTTAAGAAAATACAGTATCCATTCCTGAAAAAAACCACCAACTAAGTAGGGCTAGAGGGAAAATACCTGAATATCATAAAGGCCTTATACTAAAAACCCACACCGAATATCATACTTATTGGGAAAAAACTGACAGCCTTTCCTCTATGGTCAGGAACAAGACAAGGATATTCACTCTAATAATCATTATTTGATACAGTACTGGAAGACATAGCTTCAGCAATTAGACAACATAAATAAACAAAAGCTATCCAAGTTAAGGATTAAGTCAAAGTTTTATTTCTTGAAGATGATGTGAGACTCTGTTTAGAAAACCTGAACAATTCCACCAAAAAATATGCTAGAATACATTAATTCATCAAAGTCACAAGATATAATACCAATGTAGAGAAATCAGTTGCATTGCTATCCACAAAAAGTAGCAGAAAAAGAAACCAAAAAGTGGATCCCATTTGCAATTGCATCAAAAAATTAGATACCGAAAAACAGCATAACCAAAGAGGTAAAAGGTCTGTATTGTGAAAACTATAGATCACTAATAAATGATATTGAAGAGGACACAAAGAAATGGAAAAACATTCCAGGCCCATGGATTGGATGAAGACACATTTTTAAATTGTCTATAATACCAAGAAATCTACACATTTAATGCAATCCCTATCAAAATTGCACCAATATTTTTCACAAAGATAGACAAACTATCTTAAAAATTTTAGGAAACCACAAAAGACCATGAAGAGCCAAATAAATCTTTGGGGGAGGGGAGAGAACTGGAGCCATCATGATTTCTGATTTCAAGCTACATTATCAAACTGTACTCATCAAGACACTATGGTACTGCCACAAAAACAGACACATAGATGAATGGAATAGAAGAGAAAACCCAGAAATGGACCCACAACTATATGGTCAACTAAACTTCAACAAAGTAGGAAAAAATATCCAATGGGGAAAAAATGTCCTCAATAAATGGTACTGGAAAAATTGGACAGCAACATTCAGAAGAATGAAATAGGACCACATTCTTACACCAGGCACAAAAATAAATTCAAAATGAATGAAATACATAAATGTGAGACATTGAACCATCAAACTCCTAGAAAAAACACAGGCAAGCATTCTCTTTGATATTGGCTGCAGTAATTTCTTACTAGACATGTGGCTGAAGGCAAGAAAAACAAAATAATAAAAAGAACTACTGGGACTTCATTAAGATAAACATCTTCTGCACTGTGAAGGAAACCATCAACAAAACTAAGAGGCAGCCTATGAAATGGGAGAGGATATTTGGAAATGAAATATTGCATATAGGGTTAATATCTAACCTTTATTAAAAAGTTATCAAACTCAACATCCAAAAGAAAATAATCCAATGAAGAGATGGGCAGAAGAAATGAATAGACACTTTTCCAAAGAAAACATCCAAGTTGGCTAAGAGACACATGAAAATATACTCAACATCACTCATCACCAGGGAAATACAAATCAAGACCGCAATGAGATAAAACCTCATACATGTCATAAGGCCTAAAATTAACAACACAAGAAACAGCAGGTTTTGGCCAGGAGAGTCACGAGAGAACCATCTTGCATTGTTGGTGGGAATGCAAACAGCTACAATCACTCTGGAGAACAGTATGGAGTTTCCTGGAAAAGTTGAGAATAAGAATACCTATGATCCAGTGTTTGCATTAATAAATATTTACCCAAAGAATTCAATAATATATATTTGAAGAGGTACATGCACGCAGATGTTTATTAGTAGCATTACCAAAAATAGCCAACCTATGTAGAGAGCCCAAGTGTCCATCGACTGATGAATGGATAAAGAAGAACTCTCTCTCTCTCTACACACACACACACACACACACACACACACACACACACACACCAGAATGTTACTAAGCTATCAAAAGGAATGAAACCTTCCCAATTTCAGTGACATGGATGGGTAGTGTGTATTATGCTAAGCAAAATAAGTCAGCCAGAGTATGATAAATGACATATGATTTCACTCATATGCAGAAATTAAGAAGCAAATCAGAAGAACATATGGTAGAGGGAAAAAGAGAGAAGGAGACAAATTATAAAATACTCTTTTAAAATTTATTTTAAATTAAAAAATAAGGTTTATTCATTTTTTAGGGAGAGAGAGAGAGAAAGCGAGAGAGAGAGAGAGAGAGAGAGAGGGAGAGCATGAGCAGGGAAGGGACAGAGAGAGAGAAAGAAATAGAATCCATAGCAGGCTCTAGGCTCTGAATTGTCAGCACAGAGCCCAATGTGGGGCTCAAACTAATGAACCATGAGATTAATGAACCATGAGATCGTGACCTGAGGTGATGTCAGACACTTAACCAACTCAGCTACCCAGTCACTACAAATCATAAAAGACTCTAAATGATAGAGAATGAACTGAGGGTTAATGAAGGGAACTGGATAGATAATGGACTAGATGAGTGATGTGCAGTAAGGAAGGCACTTGCCATGATGAGCACTGAGTGTTGTATATAAGTGATGAATCGCTAAATTCTACTCCTGAAACCAATATTGAACTGTATGTTAACTCACTAAAATTATTTTTAATTGAAAATAATAAAAATAAAAAATATACTAGAGTTAGTGTTTATAAACCCCTAAATAAATCTTGTAAGATATAAAAAAGACTAACCAAGTTTGATATAAAAACAAAGCACATGAACACAATAAAGGCTGTTATATGACAAACCCATAGACAACATCATCCTCAATGGTGAAAGGTTGAAAGCTTTTCTTCCTAGATCAGAGACGGGTGCTTATTCTCATCATTTCTATTTCTTAATTAAATAATAAAAAGAAATAAAAGGTATCCAAATTGGAAAGATAGTTTCAAACTGTCTTTGTTTATAGATGATATGATCTTTATATAGAAAATCCTAAATATCCCAGCAAATAAATGTTAGAACTAATAATTAATTCAGCAAAGTTGCAGGATATAATGCAAAATACAGATTAGGAGCATTTCTATACACTAAAGACACCCAAAAAATAAATAATAATACATAATTCATTCACAAAAGCATCAATATCTAAAGAAAGTGCTTAGAAATACTAGTAACCAGGTTGGTCAAGGATCTGTACATTGATATTTAGAAGATTTTGATGAAGAAGTCGAAGACACAAAAAAATTAAAAAAATATAAAATGTTCATGAATTGGAAGAATTAATATTCTTAAAATGCCCATATACCCAAAGCTATCCAAATGTTGAAAGAAATACTTATAAAAATTGCAATGGATTTTTCACAGAGATAGAAAAAAATCATATAATTTACATGCTGCCATGAAAGCAATCCTGAGAAAGAAAAAAATCAGAATTATCATGCTTCCTTAATGTAAATTATCCTACAAAGTTATGGTAAACAAAACAATATGGTACAGGTGCACATGTGATACATAGACCAATTAAATAGAATTGAGAATACCCAACAAGAACCCCCACATGCATGGTCTACAAATATTTTAGAAGAAACCAAGAAACTTAATGGAGGAAAGATAGACTCTTTGATAAATGGTGCTGGGAAAACATGTAGAAGAATGAAATTGCATCTACCCCATACACCATTCATAAATATTAACTTGAAAAAAGTTAAAAAGTTAAACATAAGGGTTGCCTGAAAAGTTGAGTCGGTTAAGTGCCTGACTCTTGGTTTTGGCTCAAGTCATTATCTCACAGATTCATGAGTTTGAACCCCACATTGGGCTCTGTGCTGACAGTGTGGAGCCTGCTTAGGATTCTGTCTCCTTCTCTCCGCCCCTCCCCCACTGACGCTATCTCTGTCTCTCTTAAAAGAAATAAATAAATTTATTTTTAATAAATTAAACTTAAGACTTGAAATAATAAAACTAGAACAAAAAACAGGGGAACAGTTTCTTGACATTATTCAAAGCAGTGATTTCCTGGATCTGGCATCAAAAATGGAAGAAACAAGATAAAAATAAATAAATGAGACTATAACTTTCTAAAAAGCTTGTGCATAACCAAAGAAACAATCACTAAAATGAAAGGACAATCTACAGAATGGGAGAAAATACTTTCAAATCATATATCTGTTAAGAGGCTAATATACAAAATATATAACTCATGAAACTCAATAGTTCATCATCATCATCATCATCATCATCATTACAAAAACAGAATAAATAGTTTTCCAAAGAAGACATACAAATGGCTTACAGGTACATAAAAAGATGTTGGACATCACTAATCATTAGGAAATGCAAATTTAAGCCATGATAGCATATCACACCTGTTAGAATAGTAATCAAGAAGGCAAGAGATAAATGTTGGTGAAGATCTGAAGAAAAGGGGACCTTTGTGCACTTTTGGTGGGAATGCAAATTTGTATAGCTACATTGAAGAACAGTATGTAGGCTTATCAAAAAAGTAAAAATAGAATGACCATATGATACAAAAATTCCACTTCTGAGTATCTATTTAAGGGAATTGTAACCAGGATTTGTAGAGAGTTATGAACTCCTATTTATTGTAGCATTACTCACAGTAGGTAAGACATGGAAACAACTAAGGTATCCATTCATGGACAAATGAATAAAGAACAAAGGAATATCATTCACCCATGATAAAGAAGAAAATTCTGCCATTTTCAACAAGTTGGATGAAGGTTGAGGACATTTTGCTAAATTAAAAATGTCACAGAGAGGTAGACAAATACTGTATAACATGACCTATATGTGTAATCTCAAATCAAACTTAAATAAACTGACCAAAGATACAAATTTCCATCTAAGTTAATAAGTTTGGGGATTCAGTGTAGAACAAGGGTGATTATAACTTATAACATCATTTTATATACTTGAATGTTGCTAAGAAAGTAGATTATAAATGTTCTTATCACATACACAAAAAATGTAACTATGTAAAGGGATGGAGACAGTGACTAATAGTGTGATGGCAATCATTTTACAATTTACAATTTATATGTGTATCAGATAAATACGCTCTATGTCTTAAACGTATACAATGTAAGTGCCAATTATATGTGAATAAAACTGGAAAAAATAAACCCATAAAATGAAGAATCACCTTCTGCTTTCATTTAATTTTTATACGGTTTTTACTTGTATTGATTTCAGCTCTCATTTTATCATCTTATTTTATTTAATATTATTGTTTGATTTAGGTGTTTTTTATTTTATTTTTCCCATTCTCCAAGGTAAAACCTTAGATTGTGGATTTGAGACCTTCTTTCTTTTATAATGTATCCATTTATCGCTTTACATTTCCTTCACTCCCTTCTTAGTTATATTCCACAAATTTTGATGTTCTATTTTTCATTTCTGTCTGTTAAGCCAATCCAGTGAATTTAAATTTTAATTATTGTATTTAACTCCAAAATTCCATTTGGTTATTTTTATATCCTTTGTATCTACTGAGATTTCTATTATTATTCCACTTGTTCAAGTGTGTTACTTTGCTCTCATGAGACCATGATTCTAATAGCAGTTTTGAATTATTTGTACAATACATCTAATATTTTGGCAACTTGTAATTATTGTATTTTTTAAAATTGTTAAATTTAAGTTAGTTAACATATCATGTAGTATTGGTTTCAGGAGTATAGCCCAGTGATTCATCACTTACATATAACACCCAGTGCTCATCACAACAAATGTCCTCCTTAATGTATTAGACATTCAGCCCATCAGCAAACTACCTCCTCTACAGAAACCCTGTTTTTCTCTGTATTTAAGAGTCTCTTATGGTTTGCCTCCCTCTCTGTTTTGTACTTATTTTTCCTTCCTTGATCCTATATTCATCTGATTTGTTTCTTAAATTCAACATATGAATGGAATCATTTATATTTGTCTCTGACTTATTTCACTTATTTTTTACTTATATTTTATTGTCAAGTTGGTTTCCATATAACACCCAGTGCTCTTCCTCATAAGTGCTCTCCTCCATGACCATTACCCCCTCCCCCTTCAGTCCTCAGTTTGTTTTTGGCATTGATAGGACTCTCATGATTTGCCTCCCTCCCTCTTCCTAACTCTTTTCTCTCCCTTCCCCTTCATAGAGTCCCCTGTTACGTTTCTCCTGTTAGAGCTATGAGTGAAAACATATGGTATCTGTCTTTCCTCCCTGACTGATTTTGCTTAGCATGACACCCTCGAGGTATATCCATTTTGCTACGAATGGCAAGATTTCATTTTTTTCCATTGCCATGTAGTATTCCATTGTATATATAAACCTCATCTTCTTTATCCATTCATCAGTTGAAGGGCATTTAGGTTCTTTCCATGATTTGGCTATTGTTGAAATTGCTGTCATAAACATTGAGATACGTGTGCCCATATGCATCAGCACTTCTGTGTACCTTGGGTAAACCCCCAGCAGTTCTATTGCTGCGTCATAGGGTCGTTCTTTTAATAGTTTTTTGAGGAACCTCCACACTGTTTTCCAGAGCAGCTGTACCAATTTACATTCCAACCAACAGTGTAGGAGGGTCCCCATTTCTCCACATCCTTGCCAGCATCAATAGTTTCTTGATTTGTTCATTTTAGCCACTCTGACCGGCGTGAGGTGGTATCTCAGTGTGGTTTTGATTTTTATTTCCTGATGATGAGTGACGCTGAGCATCGTTTCATGTGCCTGTTGGCCATCTGGATGTCCTCCTTGGAGAAGTGTCTATTCATGTCTTATGCCCATTTCTTCACTGGATTACTTGTTTCTCTAATGTGGAGTTTGGTGAGTTCCTTGTAGATTTTGGATACTAGCCCTTTATCTGATATGTCATTTGCAACTATTTTTTCCCACTCTTTCTGTTGCCTATTAGTTTTCATGATTATTTCCTTTGTAGTGCAGAAGCTTTTTATCTTGATGAGGTGCCAGTAGTTCATTTGTGCTCTTGATTCCCTTGCCTTTGAGGATGTGTCGAGTAGGAAATTGCTGCAGCTGAGGACAAGGAGGCTGTTTTCTGCTTCCACTATTAGGGTTTTGAGAGTTTCCTTTCACATTCAGGTCCTTTATCCATTTTGAGATTTTTTTGTGCATGGTTTAAGATAGTGATCTACTTTCATTCTTTTGCATGTTGCTGCCCAGTTCTCCCAGCACCATCTGTTAAGGAGGTTGTCTTTTTTCTGTTGGATACTCTTTCCTGCTTTGTCCAAGTTTAACTGGCCATACATTTGTTGTTCCAATTCTGGGTTCTGTATTCTATTCCACTGGTCTCTGTCTGAATGTGGCAATACCATACTGTCTTGATAATGACAGCTTTGTAGTAAAGGCTAAAGTCTGGGATTGTGATAACTCCTGTTTTGGTTTTCTTCTTCAACATTACTTTGGCTATTTAGAGACTTTTGTGTTTCCATACAAATTGTAGGATTGTTTTTTCTACCTTTAGGAGGAGTACTGGTGCAATTTTGATTGGGATAGAATTGAATGTGTAGATAGCATTGGGTAATAATGATATTTTAACAATGTTTATTCTTTAGACCTATAAACACGAAACGTTTTTCCATTTCTTTTGTCTGCTTCAATTATCTTCATAAGTTTTCGATAGTTTTCATCATATAGATTTTTATATCTTTGGTTAGGTTTATTCCTAGTTATTTTCTGAGTTTGTGTGTGTCTGTGTGTGTGTGTGCAATAGTGAATGGGATCATTTCCTGACTTCTCTTTTTGATGCTTCATTTTGGGGTATAAAAATGTAACTCATTTCTGTGCATTGATTTTGTACCCTGCAACTTTGATGAATTAATGGATCAGTTCTAGAAGGATTCTGGTGTAGTCTGTCGAGTTTTCCAGGTAGAGTATCATGTCATATGTGAAAAGTGAAAGTTTGACTTCTTCTTTGCCAATTTTGATGTTTTTTATTTCCTTTTGTTGTCAGATTGCTGATGCTAGGGCTTCCAGCACTATGTTAAATAGCAGTGGTGAGAGCGGACATCCCCCTAGGGTTCCTGATCTAAGGGGGATAGCTCTCAGCTTTTCCCCATTGAGGATGATATTAGCTGTGGGCCTTTCATAAATGGCTCTCATGATGTTAAGGAAGTTTCTTCTTTCCCTAGTTTCTCGAAGGTCTTTATTAAGAAATGATGCTGTATTTTGTCAAATACATTTTCTGCAACTATCTACAGATCATATGGTTCTTATCTTTTCTTTTGCTAATGTGATGTATAAAACTGATTGATCTGTGAATATTGAACCACCACTATTGCCCAGGAATGAGTCCCATTTGATCACGGGGGATAATTCTTTTTATATGCTGTTGAATTTCATTTGCGAGTATCTTGTTGAGTATTTCCGCATCTGTATTCATCAAGGATATTGGCCTATAGTTCTCTGTTTTGGCTGAGTCTCTGTCTGGTTTGGGAATCAAAGTGATGCTTGCTTCGTAGAATGAGTCCGGAAGGTTTCCTTCTATTTCAATTTTTTGGAATAGCTTGAGAAGAATGGATATTAACACTGCTTTAAATGTCTGATAGAATTCCCCTGAGAATCCATCTGGCTCAGGGCTCTTATATGTTGGGAGAGTTTTAATACCTGATTCAATTTCTTCAGTATTTATGGATCCTGTTCAGGTTTTCTATCTCTTCCCATTTGAATTTTGGTAGTGCATGTGTGTTAGGAATTAGTCTATTTCTTCAAGGTAGTCCAATTTGTTGGCATATGTTTTTTCATAGTATTCACTAATTTTTTTTTATTTATGAGAAATTGGTTGTAATATATCCATTTTCATTCATGATTTTGTCTATTTGGATGCTCTCTCTTTTCTTTTTGAGAAGTCTGGCTAGAGGTTTATCAATGTTTTGTTTTGCTTTGTTTTTCAAAAAGCCAACTCTTGATTTCATTGATCTCTTCACCTTTTTTTTTTAGATTCTATATTGTTTATTTCTGCCTTCATCTGATTATTTCTCTTCTACTGGGTTTGTGGTGTTCTTGCCTTTCTCCTTCTAGTTCCTTTAGGTGCTCTGTTAGATTTTGTATTTGTGCTTTTTCTAGTTTCTTGATAGAGGTCTGGAGTGCAATGTACTTTCCTCTTAAGACTGCCTTTGCTGCATCCCAAAAAGTTTGGATTGTTTTATTTTCATTTTATTTTGCTTCCATATAATTTTTATTTTCTTCTCTAATTGCCTGTTTGGCCCATTCATTCTTTAGTAGGGTGTTCTTTAACCTCAATGTTTTTGGAGGTTTTCCAGACTTTTTCCTGTGATTCATTTCAAGTTCCATAGCATTGTGATCTGAAAGTGTGCATGGTATGATCTCATTTCTTTTATATTTACCGAGGGCTGCTTTATGCCCCAGTATGTGATCTATCTTGGAGAATGTGTCATGTGCACTTGAGAAGAGATTGAATTCCATAATCTCAGGATGTAGAGTTCTAAAAATAACTGTCAAATCTATCTGGTCCAAAGTATCATTCAGTTCCATTGTTTCGTTAGTGATTTTCTGTTTAGTTGATCTATCCATTGCTGTAAGTGGATCATTAAAGTGCTCTGCTATTAGCACATTCTTATCAATAAAACTGTTTCTGGTTGTGATTAATTGTTTTATGTATTTGGGTGTTCTAGAATTTTTTGTGTAGACGTTTATAATTTTACCTGTTTCTGATGGATAGAAGATATAATGCCCATCTTCATCTCTTGTTATTACTTTAACTTTAAGGTCCAGTTTGTCTGATATAAATATGGCTAATCCAGCTTTCTTTTGACTTCCTGTCACATGACAGATATTTCTCCAGCCCATCACTTCCAATCTGAAGGTGCCCTCAGGTCTAAAAGGGAGGTGGTGGTAATGGAGGAGGGCACTTGTGGGAAGAGCACTGGCTTTTATACGGAAACAAATTTGACAATTAACTATTAAAAAATAAAATAAAAAAGTCTCTTGCAAATGGTAAATAGATTTTTGTTTTTTGATCCATTCTGATACCCTTTTCCTTTTGATCAGAGCATTTATTCCACTTACATTCAGTGTTATTATTGAAAATGTGTGCTTGGATTCATTGTGTTCTCTCTCGAGTTCATGTTTGTATTGATGTCTCTGGTAACTTTATCCCTCGTAGAATCCCTCTTAGGATTTCTTGTAGGGCTGAATAGGTGGTGATGAATTCTCTCAATTTTTGTTTATTTATCTCTCCTTCTATTTTGAATGACAGGCTTGCTGGATAAAGAATTCTTGGTTACATATTCTTCCTGTTCATCACATTAAAGATTTCCTGCTGGTCCTTTCTGGCCAGCCAAGTTTCAGTAGATGCCTCAAATGAATGTAAATCTGCACATGTACACATACACAAAGACGCACAAACCCACGTGTATGGGGGTGCCTGGGTGGCTCAGGTCATGATCTCATGGTCTGTGGGTTTGACCCCGTGTAGGGTCTGAGCTAACACCTAGCTCAGAGCCTGGGGCCTGTCTTCGTATTCTGTGTCTCCCTTTCTCTCTGACCCTTCCCTGCTCTCTCTCTCTCTCTCTCTCTCTCTCTCTCTCTAAAAAATAAAAAAATAGAACATTAATTTTTTTTAAACCCATGGGTGTGTAAGGAATCTATGTAACCCACAGCTCTAGTCTCAATTAGTCCCAATGACTAGGAGCAGCCTCCAAAGTATTCGTTTTCTAAATAGATGCTTCCTTCCTGAAAAGAAGATTTGGAAGGAGAATATATATTACTTTAGATAGTTCTCACCACATAACAAGAACTCAGTAGATGATAACTAATTGTGGTTCTGATTTTTACTTCCCTGCTAATGAGTAATGTTGAGCATCTTTTCATGTGTCAGTTAGCCATTTATATATCTTCTTTGGAATGATATCTATCTATGTAATCTACCCATTTTTAACAGGATTATTTGGCCTTTGAGTGCTGAATTTTATAAGTTCTGTGCTTTTCTTTTACACTTTATTTATTTTTGAGAGACAGAGAGAGACAGAGCGTGAACAGGAGAGGGGCAAGGAGAGAAAGACACAGATTCCAAAGCAGGCTCCGGCCTCTAATCTAGTGGTCAGCACAGAGCCCAACGGGGGGCTTGAACCCACAAACCGTGAGATCATAACTTGAGCTGAAGTCAGATGTTCAACCGACTGAGCCACCCAGGCACCCCAATCTATTTTTGATACTAACCCTATATCAGACATGACATTTGCAGCTATCTTCATCTATTCCAAAAGCTGCCTTTTAGTTTTCTCAATTGTTTCCTTCACTGTGCAGAAAGTTTTTATGTTGATGAAATCACAACAGTTTACTTTTGCTTTTGTTTCCTCTGCCTCAGGAGACAGCAATTCACACCAGTTAGAATGGCTAAAATGAATGTCACAGGAGACAACAGATATTGGTGAGGATATGGATAAAGGGTAACACTCTTACATTGTAGGTAGGAAGACAAATATGGAGGTTCCTGAAGAAGTTAAAAATAGATCTAACCTACAACTGAGCAATTCCACTACTAGGTATTTACCCAATGGATACAAAAATATTGATATGAAAGAATTCATGATCCCCAATGTTTATAGCAGCATTATCAACAATAGCCAAATTATAGAAAGAATGTACATTGACTGATGAATGGATAAAGAAGAGGTTATATATACAAAGTATGGAATATTACTCAGCCATTAAAATGATGAAATGTTGCCACTTACGACAGTCCTGTCATTTGTGATGACACGGATTGAGTGTAGTATGCTAAGCAAAATAAGTCAGTCTGAAAAAGACAAATACCATATGATTTCATTCATATGTGAATTTTAAGAAAAAATAGATAATAATTATGGGTAAAAAAGAAGAAAACCGTGAAAAAGTGTCTTAACTATAGAGAACGAACTGAGGGTTGCTGGAGGATAGGTGGGTAGGGGAAATGGATTTAATAGGAGATTGGTATTAAGGCAGGAACTTGTGATGATCACTGGGTGTTGTATGTACGTCATGAATCACTAAAGTTTACATCTGAAACTAATGTTCCACTGTGTATTAACTAACTAGAATTTAATATAAATGTGAAAAAGAACAAAATCTAACTTTGTAAATGTTATGGTTATTTTCATTGTTCATTTATTCATTCAGTCTTTGCACAAATATATAGTTTCTGAAGAGGATTCACCTTATTTTATTTTTTGTCATTTTATTTTATTTTATTTTCATCATTATAAATGTACACTTTAATCTCCATCCTCTATTTTCCTTAATCTTCCCCCGGCCCCCCTGGTAACCATTAGTTTGTTCTCTATAGTTAAGAATCTATTCCTTGGGTTCTTGATTTCTCTCTCTCTCTCTCTCTCTTTCTCTCTCTCTCTGTATTTCTGTGTCTCTGTGTTTCTGTCTCTCTCTTTTCCTTTGGTGGTTTGTTTTGTTACTTAAATTCCACATATGAGTGGGTTTCTTGTGATTTTTAATTTTTTTCAGTTTATGTATTTTGAGAGAGAGAGAGAGAGAAGAAGGGAAGGAAGGAGGGAGGGAGAGAGAAAACAAGTGGGGTGGGGGCAGAGAGAGAAGGAGACAGAATTCCAGAATTCCAAGCAGGCTCTGCACTTGTCAGCACAGAGTTTGGTGTGGGTCTCGAGCTCATGAAACCATGAAATCATGACGTGAGATCATGTTCTAAGCCATGCCCAAGAGTCAAAAGATAAAGAGTTCAACATAACTCATCATCATGGAAACACAAATCAAAACCACACTGAGATACCACCTCACACTAGTCAGAGTGGCTAAAATGAACAAATCAAGAGACTATAGATGCTGGCGAGGGTGTGGAGAGATGGGCACCCTCCTACACTGTTGGTGGAAATGTAAACTGGTGCCACCACCCTGGAAAACAGTGTGGAGGTTCCTCAAAAAAACTATCCATAGAACTCCCTTATGACCTAGCAATAGCACTGCTAGGGATTTACCCAAGGGATACAAAAATGCTGATGCATAGGAGCACATGTTCCCCAATATTCATAGCAGCAATGTCAACAATAGCCAAAACATGGAAAGAGCCTAAATGTCCATCACCTGATGAGTGGATCAAGAAGATATGGTATATATACACAATGGAGTATTACATAGCAATGAGAAAGAATGAAATATGGCCATTTGTAGGAACGTGGATGGACCTCAAGAGTGTCATGTTAAGTGAAATAAATCAGGCAGAGAAGGACAGATACCATATGTTTGCACTCATAGGTCTAATAGGAGAACAGGAGAAACCTAATGGAGGACTAGGGGGAGGGGAAGAGGGATAGAGAGTTGGGGAGAGAAAGGGACACAAATCTTGAGAGACTATTGAATGCTGAACAGGAACTGAGGGTTGAAAGGGGAGGGGGGAAAAGAGGTGGTGGTGGTGGAGGAGGGCACCTGTGGGGAATAGCACTGGGTGTTGGATCAAAACTAATTTGACAATAAACTACTTAAAAATAAAAAAATAAGTTAATAAATTATAAAAAAAAGAGCTTAACTGACTAAGCCACCCAGGCATCCCATCTTGTATTTTTTATTTTAGTTATTCTGACATTTAGAAGTGATATTCAATTTGGGTTTGATTGCATTCCCTTCATGATTCATGTTGAGTGCCTTTTCATGCATCTATAGGTCAACAGTGTATGTTGTTTGAAAAAGTCTTTATATTTTGTGCCCATTTTAATTGAATTTTTGTGGGGGTTTTGGTGTTCAGTTGTATAAATTCTTTATATATTTTGGATATTAACCCATTATGAGATACATCATTTGGAAATGACTTCTCCCATTGAGTAGGTTGTTGTTTTGTATTATTGATGATTTCCTTTGCTGTGCAAAACTTATTATTTTTGTGTAGTTCCAATAGCATAATTTTCTCAATTACATTAGAGAATGCGTAGTTTGCCACCTCAAATTTTTCTTCGCAATAGTATGCATCTGTATTTACAATTTATAATGATTAATGGAAATATCTTCTACCATTAAATTGAATCAATGCAAAGTGTTGTCGTTTGTAATCTAAGGCATAAAACAAAGCTAATTTGCAGATTAGACGTTTGAGAAAGACAAGCTTTGGTATAAATCACCCTATTTGTCTACGTTACTATAGAGAAAGCTAGTAGAAAAAAACTAGAACAGAGAATAATAAATTATGATTATAGAGTTTTGAGCATATTATTCCATTCATGCTGAAATTCTAGCCATTCTTATTACTATTATTATTCAAAACAAAGAAAATAGACAAAAATTCAATGGTATAAATGCAGTGAAACAGATTACGCAAAATATTAGCAAAATATTTCAAAAATTCATTTGCATTGTCTATTTTATTTTCTACAAATATTTATAGGAAAGGCTTATATACCAGAAATGTTTATATCATCAATGAGTAGATGAAAATCAATAATTTTCAAAGGAAGGGTATAGATGATGTTTTTTTTAATATGGAAAAGTTAACATAATGCTTCCCCTCGCAATAAAGGGCAACAATACAATGGAAACGTCCAATGCAGTAAAGGAAATTATATATAAAATCAGGTTAACAACAAAGTCAGTGATACAGGATGACATTTGCATGTTAGAAAAAGACAGTTTCAGCCTGTGGGGTATGCCAACTTAGAACTCTGTGACAGAAAAACAAAATAAAACTAATGAATGTCCAACATGTGTAAGACAACATTTAAAATTTAAAAACTTGAACTAAAATCTATGGTAGTGCAGTGAAAGGACAGTCATTTTTCCAAATTTAGTAAAATTGAAAACAACACACACATACATACCCACACACGTAATGATTTTAGTAAATACATTCTGGAAAATTAGATGTATAAATAATGTGGATTCATTGGATATATGCTCCATTTATGCTTCACTTTTTTGTGTAAGCATAACCTTGAGGTAACATTTTTTGAGGTAACTTTTTTTAAGGTTATGGTTAGAGTATGTACCTAGTATTTTGCAGTTCAGGGACCTCTCTAGAGGGTTACTTTTAAGGTTAAGGCTAGGGTTTAAGGGTTCAGTTTAGGGTTAGGGCTGAGGTAACATTTTTCTTTTACCATATTCAAAATCGACTAAAGTATCCTACTCGATTTCAGAAACTGAATATAACTAAATGAATGTTTCTGTAAACTTCATGGAATTGATCAATATCACAGAACTAATAGTTATGTCTGCCTTGGGTTAAATCCTGAGAGGAGTACTCCATTTCTTTGATAAAATTTTAATTAAAGTGTTTTTATGAAATTGCCATGTATACTTCTTAGTGTCATATATTTGACAGAGGAAAGGAACTGATATTTATGATAAAAATAATGGCTTAGTGCTTTTAAATATGTGTTATATGCCAGGCAATAAAATAAGATTCTCCAAAATACACCTTATAGATGGTAATTATCTTCATCTTACGAATGTGGAAATAATGGTTTAGAGGTTTTTATGTGTTTATTTGCTCATAATCAAAAAGCTAGAAAATGAAAGACAGGTGGAAAACCCAGAACTGTTAGACTTCAATCCAATACTGTCCTCTAGAACTATTTATGGTGATGGAAGACTTATGTATCGATGTTCAATATGGCATCCAATAGCCAAATATGCACTTGGAATATAGCTATTATAACTGAGAAATACGATTTTATTTAATATTAACTTAAATTGAAATCTCCACATATGACTAGTAGTTACTGAATTGAGTAGTGTAGATATAAAGACTATATCTTTGACCACTACAATATATACTATTGGCAATTTTATATGGGACAAATATCAGGCTAAGTAGTCTACATGCATCGTCTCTTAATACTAATGGAAATGCCATCAAGTAATTACTATGATTACTCGCTGTAATTTAGAGGAAATTGGGCTCAGATTAATTGCCTAGCTTATCCAAGGTCATACAGTAAATAACGGAAGAGGTTAGAATTAGAATTTTGATGTGACTCCAAAACCATTTTCTTTCTTTCTAACTTTCACTGACATAACAAGTCAATGTGTAGTTTCTCCACTCAAGAAGCTTACAGAACAATCTAACAAACCAAAGAAAATATCTTACACCTGTGGAAGAATTAAATCATACTGCAATTCACTGTGAACCCAATTTACGTGATACTGATTTATGTGATAAAGACCTGCCACTTACAGAAAATACCATGTAAGGTAAGTTAGACTAAATGAAGATGTTGTTCCTGGAGGACACAGATATCAATATTATTTCAACAGACTGAAAGGATGGAACATTTCAGTTCCAAGAGAAAGCATGAGCAAACACACAGAAGGAAACATTCCCCTTCTTGGATGATTTTAGTAGAGCAGAAAAAACTGAAAGTAATGAAATGAGGTTCATAGTCAGAAAAAGGTGAAGACCTTGAACAGATAAAATAAAATATAATTCTGGAGGAGGAATCTAAGATGGTGGCATAGTAATAAGACCCCAGGCTTGCCTCATTTCTTGAACACTGCTAGATAACAATCAAATCATTCTGAATATCCAAGAAATCCACTTGAGGACTGATAGAACAAACTGCACCACTAGAGGGAAAGAAGAGGCCACACTGAGGAAGGTGGGGACTGCAGAGATTTCGTTTGAGGGAGAAATGGATTGTGGATGCTGTGTTGGGGAGGGAGCCATGATTAAGGAGAAAGGTGAGAGAGTGAGAAGAGTGCAAAAGTATACACAAAGAGAACAGTTGCCCAAAACCATTGGCTGGGAAAATGAGAGGAGCTGATTTTCATGAGATTTTACAATGGTGAGGCTCAAAGACTGGATTTTAGAGGTCCATTGGCTTGGCTACTGTAAAGCTCTGAAGGCACTCCTCATCTCCTGGAAAGAAGGTAGGGAAGCAACGCCGCAGGTAGATGACACAATTTGAGGATAGCCTAAGCTACATGGGGAGAGTCTTTTCCATCTACTTGGAGTACATCTGTGGTAAGTGGCACTGGCTTTCCAAAGACAAACAGCCAGCAAATACTATTTCATTCCCACACCCACAACATAGGTGCAGGAACACCTGCTGGGAGCAGCACTCCCAGACTCTGTCTGTTTAGCCTGCTTTGCTCCAAATCCTATGCCCTTGTGCTCTGGGATGACTCTACTTCTGGATCAAACCTACATTAGTCTCAGTGTGAAGACACTCCCCCAGAAGACCAGTGCATGTCTCCACCACACCAAGTCCTTAAAGCTTGGAGTTTTAAAATTCAGCAAGCTTGACTGGGATACAACCCAAAATGCACTGTGCTGCTCCAGGAAGACAAACATCCCAGAGAAAGACAGTGTGTAAACAGCGATCTGAAAAATCCTTAGGATGCATGAGGGGAATTTTTCTTTTGTGAGAGGGCTCCCCTGAGAGCAGCAAATATGGACTACCCTCTGTGATGACAAAGGAGCTGACTGTGTCCATTTCCTTCTTTTGCCCCTCAGAATAAACCAAATTAACTAAACAGCACAGCACCAACAGTGGCAGCCTAACCTGCTTAAATAAGCCTTAACTCTGCTCAGCTAGGACTCCTTTTCTCGGGCAATTGTGCCTCAGGACCAGTGCAGCAGGTCCCTTCTCCATAAGGCAAACACAAACCTCCACATGTACCACATCTACTAACTAATGAGTTCTACAAAGCTTCAGCTTTAATGATTATAACATGAGATTTCTTTTATCAAGCAGACAAGACCATACCTACTTAAAACTTGCCACACTTGCCAATATCCAAACACCCCCCACTTAATGCAAGGGGAAACTCTGCAGACTAATGGCCTGAGCCTTAAAGCAGTCAAAACACAGCAGCAGGGTGAATGTAGTACACACACACCAGAGATACTTTCTGAGCCCCAGGCCCTGGACATTGTAAGACCTATTCTTCATCAAGCCATTACTCTCAGAAGTAGGAAATAGAACAATATATTCTAACACAGAAAAGAAGACAAAGACCTAGATAGAAATGGTTAGATGGCTCAGTCAGTTAAGTGATCAGTCTTGATTTTGGCTTAGGTCGTGATCTTGCAGTTTGTGGCATGAAGCCTCTTGTCAGGCTCCATGCTATCATGGAGCCTATCATGGAGTTTCGGATCCTCTCCTTCTTTTTCTGTCTGCACCTCCTTCCCCAACTCTCTCAAAATTAATAAATAAACTTATTTTAAAAAAAAACAACAACAACAAGACAGAGGCCTTGACAAAATACCTAGACAGGACTTAGTCCCAAAAGAAAGAACAGGAAAAGTCCATGGCCATAAATCTAATTGAAACAGATATAATAAGTAATATATATGATGCAGAATTTGAAGCTGCAGTCATTAAAGATGCCTGGTCTTGAAAAAATCATGAAAGATATCAGGAAGACCCTTAACACAGAAATAAAAGAGATATAATTATCAGGAAGAAATGAAAGTGCAATAACTGACATCTATGTCATAATGAAAAGAAAATATATATGGATAGATCAATATATATGCTGCATGAAAGAGGCTAATCTTAGACCTAGACACCTGCAGATTGAAAGTGAGGGGATGGAGAAATACTTATCACACAAATGGACATCAAAAGAAAGCTGGAGTAGCTATACTTATATTATAAAAACTAGTTTTTAAAAGAAAGACTATAAAAAGAGATAAAGTAAGGCACTATATTATAATAAAGTGTACAGTATGACAATATCAAAGAACTGTAAATATTTATGAACCAAACATATCAGAAAATAAATATATAAAACAATTAATAACAAACAGAAAGAAACTCATTGATAGTAAGTAATATGATACTAGTAGAGGACTTTAATACCCCACTTATTTCAATTGACAGATTATCTAAGCAGAAAATCACAAAGGAAATAATGGCTTTGAATGACACACTAGACCAGATGTACTTAAAAAATATATTCAGAATATTCTATTCTAAAGTATCAGAATAAACATTCTTCTCAAGTGCATATGTCACATTTCCCAGAATAGATCACATAGTAGATCACAAATCAGGTTTCAACAAGTACAAAAAGTTTGAGGTCATAGCATCCATATTTTCTGACCACAGTGCTATGAAACTTGAGGTCAATTACAAGAAAAAAAAAGAAATCCCATAAATATATGGAAGGTAAACATCATAGTAACAAACAATGAATAGATCAACCGAGAAATTAAAGAAGAAATAAAAAATACATTAAATACAAGAAAAAAAAATACAAGGAAAAAAAAAGAAGTGAAGATAAAACATGATGTCCCCAAACCATTTGGATGCAGCAAAAGCAGTCATAAGAAGAAACTAAATACCAATACACAATTACTTCAACAAGTAAGAAATATCTTGAATAAACAAGCTACTTTCAACCTAAAGGAACTAGGAAAAGAACAACAAATAAAGCCAGAAGTCAACAGTTGAAGGAAAATAATAAAAATTTTAGAGCAGAAAATATGATATAGAGACGAAAAAACCAGTAGATCAATAAAACCAGGAAATGTTTGTTTGAAAAAACAAAAACTGCAAACCTCTTGCCAGATTTATCAAAGAGAACTGAGAAAGAATCCAAATAAAGGAAATTATCCAAATGACAAAGGAAGAATAATAATGACATCTAGAAATAAAAACAATTATGAAAGAATATTATAAAAATTATATTCCAACAAATCAATCTGGAAGGCAAGGATAAATGCCTAGAAACACAGAAACTACTACAACTGAAACAAGGAAAAAGAGAAAACCTAAACAGACTGATAACAAGCAAACAAACTGAATTAATAATAAAAAATATACCAGCAAAAAAGTCCAGGACCAAATGATTTCAGGGGTGAATTAAACCAAACATTTAAAGAACAGTTAATACCCATTTTCCTCAAGGTATTAAAAAAAAAAAAAAAAGAAATAGGAGGAAAATTTCCAAATGCATTCTGTGAGGCTAGAATTATGTTGATTCCAAAACCAAATAAAGTCTGCTAAAAAAGATAAATATAGGCCAATATCCCTGATAAATTGTCAACAAAAGAGTAGGAAATTGAATCCAACAGTACATTAAAAGAATCATTCACCACAATCAATGGAATTTATTTTTGGAATATAAGTGTTCATCAATATATTCAAATCTATCAATGTGATACACCACATTAGTAAAAGAAAAAATAAGAACCATATGATCCTTTCAATAGTTGCATAAAATGAATTTGATAAAGTACAGCTTCCATTCTTGATAGCAACCCTCAAAAAATAGAGGGATCGTAGCTTCATATAATAGAGGACATATACAAAAAGCTCATAGCTAATATCATAGTTGAGAAATTGAGTTTTTCTTCTGCAATCAGTAACAAGACAGGGATGTCCACCCTCAGCACTGTTACTTAATATAGGAAGACCTATAAGAAGTCCTAACCTCAGAAATGAGATAACAAAAAGAAGTAAAAGGCATAAAAATCAGCAAGGAGGAAGTTAAACTTTCACCACTTGCAGATGACATGATACTCAATGTAGAAAACTCAACATATTCCACCAAAAAATTTCCAGAACAGATACACAAATTCAGAAATGTAGAAAGATACAAAATCAATGTACAGAAGTTGGTTGCATTTACTTCCAACAATAATGAAGGATCAGAAAAGAGATTAAGGAGTCAATCACAATTACAATTGCACAAAAAATCATAAGAAATCTAGGAATTAAAATAACCAAAGAGTTAAAAAGATCTCTACTCTGATAACTATAAAAGATTGGTGAAGAAATTGAAGATGACCCAAGGAAATAGAAAAACATTCCATGCTCATGAATTAGAAGAACAGATATTGTTAAAATGTCTATACTACCTAAAGTAATCTACACACATTACAGTCTCTATCAAAATACCACCAGCATTTTTTCACAGGGGTAGAACAAATAATCCTAAAATTTGTATGGAATCATAAAAGACCCCAATAGCCAAAGCAACCTTGAAAAATAAAAGCAAAGCTGGGGCTTCACAATTTTGGACTTCAAACTACATTACAAAATGTTGTCATCAAGACAATATGGTACTAGTGCAAAAACAGACACAGACATCAATGGAATAGAAGAGAAAACCCAGAAATGGAGCCACTACTATACAGTCAAATAATGTTTATCAAAGCAGGAAATAATATACAATGGAAAAAAAAGACAATCTCTTCAACAAATGGTGTTCAGAAAACTGGACAGCAACATGCAAATAAAGGAACAGGACCACTTCTTTAAAGTATATACAAACATAAATTTAAATTTGATGAAAAACCTAAGTGTGAAACAGGAAACTATCAAAATTCTACAGAAGAACACGAGCAATAATCTATGTGTCACCAGCCATTGTAACTTCTTACTAGATATATCTCCTGAGTCAAGGAAATAAAAATGAAAAATACACTATTGGAACTTAAACTATTGGAACTTAATAAAAATAAAAAGCTTCAGCATAGTAAACAATTAGCCAAACAAAAAGGCAATCTTTGGAATGGGAGAAGGTGTTTTCAAGTGATATATATGAGATAAAGGGTTAGTGTCCAAAATATATGAAGAACTTACAAATACCAACACCCAAAAAATGAATTATCCATTTAAACAATAGGCAGAATACATAAATAGACATTTTCCAAAGAAGACATACAGATAGCTATCACATGATAAGATGTTCAACAGCCCTTATCATTAAGGAAATACAAATCAAAACCACAATGAGATATCATCTCACACTAGTAAAAGTGGCTAAAATTAACAACAGAGGAAAAAACATGTGTTGGTGAGGATGTGGAGAAAGGGTAACCTTCTGATACTGCATGTGGAAATGCAAACTTGTGAAGCCACTCTGGAAAACAGTATGAAGAATCTTCAAACAGTTAAAAATAGACCCTATAGTCCAGCAATTGCTATTCTAAATATTTACACAAAGGATACAAAAATTTGCTGATTTGATGGGATACAGGCACCCTACTGTTTATAACAGCATTATTAATAATAGCTAAATTATGGGAAACACCCAATGTCTATCTACTGATTATCTGGGAAGCTATCTCTCCTATTTCGAATGATAGCCTTGTTGGATATCATATCATGGGATGAAGATTTTTTCCCAATCAGCACACTGAATATATAACTCCACACCCTTCTGTCTTGTCATGTTTCTGTTTGGAAATATCCAGCTATCATTATGCTTCTTCCCTTGTAGGTAAGGGACTTCATTTGTCTTGAAGCTTTAAGATTATTTTCTTTATCACTATACTTTGCAGAATTAATTAAAATATGTCTTGGTGTTGGACAGCTTTTGGACAGACTTTTTTTTTTAATTTTTAATGTTTTATTTATTTTTGATACAGAGAGAGACAGAGCATGAGAAGGGGAGGGTCAGAGAGAGAAGGAGACACAGAACCGGAAGCAGACTCCAGGCTCTGAGCTAGCTGTCAGCACAGAGCCTGACGCGGGGCTCAAAGCCACGAATGTGAGATCTGACCTGAGCCGAAGTCGGAGGCTTAACCAACTGAGCCACCCAGGCACCCCAGCTTTTGGTGATTTTGAACGGAGTTCTCTGTGCCTCTTGAATCTGATATATGTTTCCTTCCCCAGATTAGGAGTGTTTCCAGCTATTATTTCCTCAAATGAGTTTTCTGCCTCCTTTTTTCTTTCATCTTCTTCTGGGACACTTATAATACAAACGTTACTCTGTTTGATGGAGTCACTGATTTCCCTAATTCTATTCTTGTGTTCCATAATTCTTCTTTCTCTCTTTTGGTGAGTTCCATTATTTTCCATTATTTTGTCTTCTATATCAATTATACATCCCCCTGCTTCTTGCAGCATTATGTTCATTGTATGTATGAAGCCTGTTTCTAGTCTCGATTACTGTATTTTTCATTTCTGGCTGATTGTTTTTTAACAGTGTTTTAATTTGTTTATCTTCCCAGTAAGGGTCTTCCTAAAGGCTTCCATTCTTTTCTCAAACCCAGCAAACATTATTATGATTGCTACTTTAAATTCTCCATCAGACATGTTACTTTTACCTCCTTTTCTTAGATCTCTACTTGTGACCTTACATTGTTTCATTTGGGATTTATTCTCCCATCTTTGTATTTTGCCTAACTCTCTGCCTTCTTTTTTGTGTTACAACAGCCTGCTAGGGTTCCAGCTCCTGGGAGTAATGGCTTAATAAGAGGTCACATAGTATCCAGGGCCTGGAACTTCAAAGAATGGGTCCTGTGTGTGCTGCTTGCATGCTGCTTCTGTGTTTTAGCTACTCTGTCCTTCAGGCCAGTTGTCTGCAGAGGCTCTCCTTGCCTGAAATGGACAGTGTGTGGTCCTTGGCCAGATTGTGATAAATTTTAACCAGGTGTTCTCTGTTCTGCTTATTAAATGAGACTTGATACTACTTCCACCAGAACTGAAGATATGAAGAACTCTGGTTGGGAGATGTGCTATAGACAGGGGTTTGTGCTGGCCTTCTGGGGGAGGGGCCCACCTTGCTGGTACTGAGGAAGTTTTGACAGAGAAGAGCAGTACCGCCAGATTGTAGGTGTGTAGGCCTTGGTGTAAGCTGGTTAGGCAGCCAGTGTCCCTGCTGTACTGCTTATGGCAGGTGAGTCTGTGTTTATGCTGAGGGATGGAGGAGGGAAATGGTGCTGGCCTTTTGCTTTGCCCTGGAGAGTATCTCTGTCCACACTTACTCTCAGGGATTCACTACTATAAGTGTCAATAATCTCCCCCTGTGTGTCTTTGGGTTATTTCAGGTACAAGTTTCCACACTCTGCCTCCAGATTGTTTGCATGCCTTCCTTTCAGGAGTAGTGCAGTGCCTCTGGGCTCTATCCCAGCCAAGTCTGCTGATCTTTAAAACTCCAGGCTTTAAGGACATCATGTGGGCTAAGGCCTGCACTGATATTTTTGGAGAGGTTCTGCTGCTCTGGGACTGAGACAATCTTGCCATGGAATAGCAGTTTTGTCAGAGCACACGAGTGTGGGAATTGATGTAACCAATTTAGGCAGCCAATGTTAGAACAGAGCTGCTTTCTTTCAGCTGGTGGCACTGTGTTTATTATTTGGGAAAGGGAAGGGAAATGTCTCCAGCCACCTCCTTTGTTGCAAGAAAGGCATCTCTCTAAATGTTGTTTCTCAGAGCTGGACTCCAAGAAGAGCAAATAATCTCCCTGCTTTGTGCTACAGGCATTCTTCAGACTGCTACCTCCAAGCCATCTTCCCCCTGGGTTGTTTGCCTGGAGCAGGGCAGCACCCCCAAAGTTCTATCCTAGCCAATTCCACTAACCTTTCGAACTCCAGTTTTTAGGCCTTGTTAGTTGTGAGAAGTCATGATAACCAATCCTTTGTGTTTTCTCAGCCAATGACTTCGGGGAGATTTTTCTTGCATGTTTTCCTGTGTGCTCCTCGCTCTCTCTCTCGCCTTTCTTCATGACCACAACTCTCTCCTCTCTGCAGCACCCTGGATCCTTTCTCCTCCAAACCACATCTCTGCACTTTTAATCTTGTTTGACGTGACTGCTTCTCTTCCTTTAGTTGTGGATTTTTTTTCTGTTGGACTTTCAATTGATTTTGGTGTATTTAGAATGATTTAATAATTATCTAGTTGTGTTCATGGAATAAGACAAGCTTATAGTCGTCCTACTCTGCTGCCATTTTCTCCCCCTTATTAGAAAGCTGGAAGATAACTTTGAGGATGATCTACAGAATGAGAAAACAAAGATATTCAGCCTAATATTTTTAAAATTACATAAACCCTCATTGTGGAAATACTGTTGTATGTTAAAGCTTCTCACAGTATAAATAAAAATATTTTAAGGTTAAAACTAACTCTTCATATGTTAAAGAGCAAACCATAGTTGTTAGACCTATGTTTGGAGATGTGGAACAGTTAGCCATTCCTCTTACCTGATTTTTAGTTAACAATAAGAAAACTAAACTGTGTGATATTCTGCAAACAAAGCCAATCACAGACATCTGTAGAAAGTACATGATAAATTTGAGCAGCCTCATGCAATGGAGGCAAAGGACTGTAGGAAAATTAATCAAGCATTAAAAAAGAGCATCCAGGGATGATAATACATCAAATTAAGGGGCCGCCTCCAATGAAAGCTTAATAAAGTTTAAGGATCCATGATGAGTCATTTTAAACACAACAGAAATAAATGAAATATATTTAATAAGACAATGATATTGAATAATAGAAAATTTTAAGTCCTGAGTATCCACATCAAGATGTATAGGAAGAATACTGACTCACCGGACAAGGGTAAAATTGGAATTTATTTCATTTTCAATATCATAAGAATAAGAAAAGAAGGAGGAAGAGGAACAAGGAAAAATCCATTATTTTGCTTAACTCAAAAAGAAAAATACTATTTTGGGAAAGACTGTGGCAACAAAATAATTTAGCTTAATACAAAGTATACCAGTGTTGGAACTCCTTGAAAATGGTAGGTAATTCTTCACTTTGATTACAGAAGAATGCACATTTCTGCCATGTTCTATGTAGTCCCTGTCAATAAACTTTAATTTCTTGCACACAGAATAGAGGCCAAATCCTAGGGTGCAACATGTAAACAAAATCTGAGCTCAAGACTTCATAAACTTTTTGTATCTACTTTAACAGAAATTGAACAAGTAGAGCCACATTATTTGTCACAGGATACCACTGTGGGCTTCTTTGATTTGGTAGTTTTTCTGTACATTGCCCCAGAAGGATTGCTGGTAACTTCAATAATCTGGTACATAGATCCTTGATATTTGTTATTTTTTCAAATTTGTATTTAAATTCCAGTTAGTTAGCATCCAGTGAAATATTAATTCAGATGTACCATTTACCTATTCAACACTTATATACAACACCCAGTGCTCATCATAAATGCATTTCTTAATCCCTATCGCATATTTAACCCATCCCCCTCCCACCTCCTCTCTGATAACAATCAGTTCGTTCTCTACAGTTAAGAGTATGTTTCTTGCTTTGCCTGTCTCTCACTTTTCCTTATTGTTTTGTTTTTTAAATCCCACATATGAATGAAAATATAAACTATTTGTCTTTCTCACTGACTTATTTCATTAACATAATACTCTGTAGCTCCATTCACATCATTGCAATGGCAAGATTTCAATTCTTATTTCTGGATAATATTCCTGTGTGTGTGTGTGTGTGTGTGTGTGTGTGTGTGTGTGTGTGTGTGTACCATGCCTTCCTTATCAGTTGATGGGACATTTGAGCTATCTCTATAATTTGGCTATTATAGATAACGGTGCTATAAACACTGGAGTGCATGTAACCTATTGAAATAGTATTTTTGTATTTGGGTAAATACCTAGTAGTGCAATTGCTACATTGTAGGGTACTTCTATTTTCAACTTTTGAAAAAACTTCATACTTTTTTCCACAGTGTTTGCACCAGTTTGCATTCCCACAAACAGTGCAAGAGAGTTACCCTTTCTCTACAACCTCAACAACACCTGTTGTTTCTTGTGTTGTTGATTTTAACTGCTCTGACAGGTGTGAGATGTATTTCCCTTATGCTGAGTGATGCTGACTGACTTGTATTTCCCTTATCGTTTCATGTGTCTGTTCGCCATCTGGATGTCTTCTTTGGAAAGTGTCTATTCACGTCTTCTGTCCATTTCATCCCTGGGTTATTATTTTTTTGATGTTCAGTTTCATAAGTGCTTATGTATTTGGTACACTAACCCTTTAACAAATACGTCATTTGGAAATATCTTCTCCAATTCTGTCCATTGCCTTTCAGTTTTGTTGATTGTTTCCTTCACTTTGCAGAAACTTTTTATTTTGGTGAAATCCCAATAATTTATTTTTGCTTTTGTTTCCCTTGTTTCCGAGACAAATCTAGTAAGAAGTTGCTGTGGGTGATATGAAAAAGATCACTACCTGTGTTACCCTCTAGAATTCTGATGGTTTCCTGTCTCTCATTTATATCTTTCATATAAGTGGTCCAGTTTCTTTATTCTGCATTTTGCTGTCTAGTTTTCTCAACACCATTTTTTGAAGAGACTTTTTCCCATTGGGTATTCTTTCCTGCTTTGTGAAGATTAATTGTCCAAATAGTTGTGGGTTCGTTTCTGGGTTTTATATTCTGTTCCATTGATCTATATGTCTATTTTTGTCAGTAAAATATTGTTTTGATCACTGCAGCTTTGTAAAATAACTTGAATATAATATAAGTTGAAGTCTGGAATTGTGATGTCTTCAGGCTTGCTTTACTTTTTTAAGGTTGCTTTGACTATTTGGGATCTTTTGTGACTCCATACAAAATTAAGGATTGTTTTTTTTTCTAGCTCTGTAAGAAAAATGCTGTTTGGATTTTCGTAGGGATTGGAGTAGACTTGTAGATTCCTTTAGGTAATATAACCATTTAAAAAAAATTTTGTTCTTCCAATCCATGGGCAATGGAATTTTTTTTTCATTTCTTTGTGTCATCTTCAATTTCTTTCTTCAGTGTTTTGTACTTTTCAGAGTAGAGGTCTTCCACCCTTTTCCTTGGGTTATTCCTAGCTATCTTATGATTTTTGGTGTGATCCTTGATATTTGAAGACAGTAGTTTCACCAAGACACATTACCCATTCCCTGTTTGTAATTTTTCCCCTCACTGTGAAAAAAGCTATTACTTTTTCATTGGGACTGGGATGAGTTGTTACATAAATTCCAACAATCATTTTTAGGTTGTAATTACCAGACTTCTTAAGGCCGAGGTCAATTATACTTCAAAGCTAAGTGAATATTTCATTGTTGCTATCTCTTTATACAAAACAAAGTTATGGGATCTATTCTGATGTTTTAGAAATATTTCTACTTTTCAGCCCAAAGATCAAGCTGCATACTAGTTCCCTAGAGAACGTTCACACAGTTTATTTAGGAAGGTTTCACTTCCAAACCTTTCAATAAGGCTCTGTTTACAACTCTATTTCACTTTGTGTGTGTTTAATTGTCCCCTAGGGAAGACTCTTTCTTGCTAAGCTTTTCTCAACAGCTCATACTCCACTAGATTTTTGCTTCACTGTCAGAGGCCCTAAGTACAATGTGTACTATAAAGGAAATAGTTTTATATGATATATAACAATGAGGGATAGTTGGGTAGAGTGGTCCTGGAAGTGTTCTCTAAAAAGTGGTATTTTGGTTGTTACTAGAAGGAGGAGAAAGAGCTAGCTTTATGAAGTCTTGTGAAATTCCATTTCAAAATATGTATACTTATTTGTTGCATTTTGTGATTCTTAACAAATATAGGTGAAGAAAATATTCGTTTTCTTATTGGATAATGTAGCTTCAAGATTATGCGTGGAGTCTCTCAAATGCTTGATTGTAAAGATCTTGTTTAAACTTAAACCACACTCGGGGTGCCTGGGTGTCTCAGTCGGTTGAGCACCTGGTTTCGGCTCAGGTCATGATCTCATGGTTCGTGGGTTCAAGCCCAGCATAGGTCTCTGTGCTGACAGCTAGCTCAGAGCCTGGAGCCTGTTTCAGATTATGTATCTCCCTCTCTCTCTTCCCCTCCCCTGCTCGTGCTGTCTCTCTCTGTCTCTCAAAAAAAAAAAAAAAAAAAACAGGAAAAAAAAACCACACTCAAGCCACTGCTGCGAATGTTCTTGTGTATCTTAATACTGATATAACCTCATGAATTGCTTTCCAGCTTTACCCCTTACTTTTACTGATTCTGGAAATCTTGACAAGCCATCAGTCTTTTGTCATCTTAATATTTTAAGAAGATGGTGTGTATATATATACATATATATTTATACAATGGAGTACTACATGGCAATGAGAAAGAATGAAATATGGCCATTTGTAGCAAAGTGGATGGACCTCAAAGGTGTCATGCAAAGCGAAATAATTCAGGTGGAGAATGACAGATACCATATGTTTGCACTCATAGGTCTAACAGGAGAAACCTAACAGAGGACCATAGGGAGGGGAAGGGGGAAAGAGAGCTGGGGAGAGCGAGGGACACAAATCATAAGAGACTATTGAATTCTGAAAATGAACAGAGGACTGAAGGAGGATGGGGATGGGGAAGGGGGGTGATGGTCATGAAGGGGGGCACTTGTGGGGAGAGGCACTGGGTGTTATATGGAAACCAATTTGACGATAAACGATTACAAATTTTTAAAAAAGAATATTAGATTACATGTTTTATTAGGGTTTATTAAGTCTGAAATTCTAGAATTGATATATTCCTTCATGATCTAAGGGTAATTATTGGTAAAGAGCACTGAAGGAGCAGAATAATAAAAATAGAGTGAAAAGATATATGAAAAGTCAGGATCAAAGCTATTACAGTGTGTGGCACCTGGGTGGCTCAGTCGGTTAAGCATCAGACTTCAGCTCAGGTAATGATTTCATGATTTGTGAGTTCAAGCCCCAAATGGGGCTCTCTGCTTGTCAGCACAGAGCCCACTTCGGATTCTCTATTTCCCTCGGTCTCAGCACTTCCATTCATTCTCCTTCTCTTTACTTTTCTCAAATAAATTAATTAATTTAAAATACATTAAAAAGTTATTATAGTGCATTTACTTTGTTCCCTAGATTATCTATATGCCTAATTTGTGACAGTAAAACATGCCAACTAACCTCACTAGATGGTTTACCAAATAAACTTTGATATAATGTTGCCTTAGACTTAGACTGCATGCCTTCTTTATTATTCTCATAAACTACACATAGTATAATATTTATTATTTTAACTATTTGTAAGTGTACAATTCAATAACATTAAATACATGCACAATTTTGGGTACCTATCACCACTCTCTATACCCCCAAATCTTCATTATCACCAACAATATTTCTTTAGACACTGAACAGTAACTTTTCATTTTTCTTTCTCCTATCCTTGATAACCTGCATTCTGCATTCAGTATCTAGGAATGATTTTTATTTCAGTTTTATGTTTGATTATTGCAGCCACTTCTATGTTTAAAAATAGTGGTGAGAATGTATATCCTGGTCTTGTTTCTGATCTTAGAGGGAAGATTTCAGTTTTTCATCATTAAGTATGATATTAGATATGGGTTTTTATATGTGGCCTTTATTATGTTGAGATGCTTTATCTAAACCCAATTGCTGATTTTTTTTATCATGAATGAATATTGTATTTTGTTGAATTAAGTATATTGATATTTTGCTAGGATTTACTACAACTATTTCATTAGAGATATTGCCTATAGTTGTGTGTGTATGAGTGTGTGTGTGTGTGTGTGTGTGTGTTTTGTCTGTTGGTTATGGGATCAGTGTAATGGTGGCATCATAGAATGAACTTAGAGCTTTCCACTCTTTTCTTTCTTTTACCCAAGTTTACATTTAAATTCAAGATAATTAACTTACAGAGTGATATTAGTTTCAGGTGTAGAATTTAGTGATTCAACACCCATGATCAGAAAAGGTGCTCTCCTTAATCACCACCACCTATTTAAATAACTCTGGTATCATGAATTTCTCCTCTATAATTAAGAATTTGTTTATTGGTTTTCCTCTAATGTTCTTCCCTTATGCTCATTTGTTTTGCTCGTTTCTTTAATTCCACATAGAAGTGAAATCGTATGGTGTTTGCCTTTCTCTGAGTGACTTATTTCACTTACAATAATACTCTGTAGTTCTATCCATGTAGTTGTAAATGTCAAGATTGCGTTATGTTTAAAATTTTTTAATGTTTTATTTATTTTTGAGGGAGAGAGGGAGACAGCGTGAGCAGGGGAGGGTCAGAGAGAGAGGGAGACAAAGATTTTGAGGACATTCTCCAGGTTCTGAGCTAGCAGTCAGCACAGAACCCGACACGGCACTGGAATCCAGGAACCATGAGATCATGACCTAAGCTGAAGTCGGACGCTCAACCGACTGAGCCACCTAGGTGCCCCAAGATTACGTTCCTTTTATTGGATAATATTCCATGGTACACACACACACACACACACACACACACACCACCATATTTTTTTCTAAAATGTTTATTTATTTTTGAAAGAGAGGGAGAGACAGAGTGTGAGTGGGGAAGGAGCAGAGAGGGAGACACAGAATCCAAAGCAGGCTCCAGGCCCTGAGCTGTCAGAAACAGAGCTGGACATGGGGCTCTAGCTCAGGAATCGTGAGATCATGACCTGAACCAAAGTCGGCTGCTTAATGACTGAGCCACCCAGCCGCCCCATCTTCTTTATCTATTCATCAGTCGATGGAAATTTGGGCTTTTTACATAATTGGCTATTATTGACAATGCTGCTACCAATATCAGGGTGTCTTTATCCTTTCAGGTTAGTATTTTTATATCTTTTGGATGAACACATAGTAGTGTAATTGTTGGAAATTAACATATTTATATTTTTAACTTGTTGAGGAATCTTCATACTCTTTTCCAGAGTAGCTGCACAAGTTTTCATTACCACCAACAATGCAAGAAGGCTCCCCATTCTCTGTATCCTTGCCAACACATGCTGTTTCTGGTATTGCTAATTTTATCCATTTTGACAGGTGTGAGGTTACATCTCATTGTAGTTTGGATTTCTATTTCCTTGATGATGAGTGATGCTAAACATCATTTCCTGTGTCTGTTAGCTCTCTGTATGATTTCTTGGTTTCTGCCCATTTTTAAACAGGATTGTTTGTTTTTTAGGTGTTGAGTTTTATGTTCTTTACATATTTTCACATCTAATGCTTTATCAGATATGCCATTTGCAGCTATCTTCCTCTGTTCTGATGGTTGACTTTTAGTTTGGTTGATTGTCTCCTTTGCTGTGCAGAAGCTATTTATCGTAATGAAGTCCAATAGTTTACTTTTGCTTTTGTTTCTCTTGCCTCAAGAGACATAGCTGGTAAGAAGTGCTTTGGCCAATGTCAAAGAGATTAACTGTGATTTCCTCTAGGATTTTGATGATTTCCTGTCTCACATTTAGATTTTTCATCCATTTTGAATTTATGTCTATGTATGGTGTAAGAAAGTGGCCCACCTTCATTGTTTTGCATGTTCCTGTCTAGTTTTCCCAATACCACTTTTTGAAGAAACTGTCTTTTTTTTTTCTATTAGATAGTCTTCCTTACTTTGTTGAAGGCTAATTGACCATATATTTGTTGGTTCATTTCTGGGCTTTTTATTCTGTTATCATCACCTATATATCAGTTTTTATTCCAGTAACATACTAGCGCAACCATTACACCTTTCTAATATAATTTGGGGTGTGGATTTGTGATGTCTTTAGCTTTTTTTCTCTTTTTCAAGATTGCTTTGGCTATTCAGGGTCTTTTGAGGTTTCACAAAAATTATAAAATTGTTTATTCCAGTATGAAAAATACTAGTGGAATTTTGATAGGTATTGCATAGAATACATCAATTGTTTTACATAGTGAACACATTTTAACAATATTTGTATTTCCAATCCATGATCATAGAATGATTTTCCATTTCTTTGTGTCATCCTCAATTTCTTTCATCAATATATTTTATTTTTCAGAGTACAAGTCTTTTACTTCTTTGGTTAAGATTATTCCTAGGTATATTATTATTTTGGTGAAATTGTAAATGGGACTGTTGTCTTAATTTCTCTTTCTACTGCTTCATTACTGGTTTATATATCTGCAGCAGTTTTCTATAGATTGATTTTGTATCTTTCTTTGCATCCTTGACAATACCTATTTTTTTCTTATTTTGTTGATTTTAGCCACTCCAGCAGATGTAAGGTGATGTCTCATTGTAGTTTTGATTTGCATTTCCCTGATGATCAGTGATGTTGAGCATCTTTTCATGTGTCTGTTGTCCATATCTATGTCTACTTGGAAAATTTTCTATTCATGTATTCTGCCATTTTTAATTGGATTATTTTTGGGATGTAAAGATTTTAAAATACTTACATATTTTAGATACTAGTCTTTTATCAGATTTGTCATTTGTAAACATCTTCTCCCATTCCATAGGATTCTTTTCAGTTTCATTGATTGCTTTCTTCACTGTGCAGAGGCTTTTTATTTTAATGAATTTCCAATAATTTGTTTTGCCTTTTTTTTTCCATGCCTCAGGAGACATATCTAGAAAAAACTTGTCATAGTCAGTGTTGAAGGGCTGCTGCCTCTGCCTTCTCGCGGATTTTGATGATGTCCTCTCTCACATTTATGTCTTTAATCACTTTTGAATTCATTTTTGTGTGCCCTGCAAGAAAGTGATCCAGTTTCATTCTTTTACATGTTGGACTGTCTTTTTTTTTCATTGGATATTCTTTCATGCTTTGTCAAAGATTAATTGCCCATATAATTGTGGGTTTATTTCTGGGTTTTCCATCCTCTTCCATTTATCAATATGTCTATTTCTGGGCCAAGTGCCATACTGTCTTGGTCACTTCAGCTTTGCAATATAAATTGAAGTCAGGAATTGTGATGCCTCCAGCTTTGCTTTTCTTTTTCAAGGTTGCTTTGGGTATTTGGGGTCTTTGGTGGTTACATATAAATTTTAGGATAATATGTTCTGGATCTGTGACAAATAGTGGTGGCATTTTGACAGGGATTGTATTAAATGTGTAGATTGCTTTGGGTATATAGAAATTTTAACAATTTTTGTTCTTCCAACCCATAAGCATGGATTTTTTTTCCATTTGTTTATGTCATCTTTAAGTTCTTTCATCAACGTTTTATTGTTTTTTGAGTACTAATCAATTCTTTCTTTGGTTATGTTTATTCCCAGGTGTCTTATGGTTTTTGTGTAATTGTAAATGAGATCAATTTCTTTAATTTCTCTTCCTTCTGTTTCATTATTGGTTTATAGAAAAGCAAGTTTTCTGTACATTGATAATGTACTGCAACTTTAATGAATTTCTATATTATTTCTAGAAATATTTTCAGTGGAGTCTTTTGCGTTTTCTATATAGAGTATCATGTCATCTGCAAATAATAAAAATTTACTTCTTTCTTGCCAATTACAATGCTTTTATATTTGTGCATTGTATGATCGCTGAGGCTAAGACTTCCAGTACTATATTAAATAACCATGGTGAGGGTGGACATTTCCTGTTTTGTTCCTGCCCATAGAGAATAAGCTCTCAGTTGTCCTTCATTGAGAATATTAGTTGTGGGGCTTTCACATATTGCCTTTATGATGTTGAGTATGTTCCTTCTATCCCTGTTTGGTTGGGGTATTTTATCAAGAATGAATACTATACATTATCAAATGCCTTTGCTGGATCTATTGCGATAATTATTTGATTCTTATCCTTATTTTTATTAATGTAATTTATCACCTTGATTGATTTTCAAATACTGAATACAGCCCAGGAATAATCCCAGTTGATAGTGGTGAATGAGTCTTTTAATGTACTGATGGATTTAATCTGCTACTTTTTTATTTTAGAATATTTGCATCCATGTTCATCAGGAATATTGGGCTATACTATAACTATATAATTGTATAGTATAATGCTTTTTTTAGTTGAGTCTATGTTTGGTTTTGGAATCAGGGTAATGGTAACTTCATAGAATAAATTTGGAACTTTTTCTACCACTTTTATTTTTGTAATACTTTGAGAATAGGTATTAATTATTCTTTAGCTTTTGGTAATACCCACCTATGAAGCCATATGGTCCTGAACTTTTGTTTCATGGGAGATTTTTTATTGCTGATTCACTTCCTTTGCTGGTTATCAGTCTGCTGATGTTTTCTCTTTCTTCTTGTTTCAGTTATGGTAGTTTATATATTTCTAGTAATTTATCCACATAGCTTTTCATAGTATTCTCATATAATAATTTTCATTTCTGTGATTTTGATTATTTTCCCTCCTCTATCATTTGTAATTTTCTTTATTTGGGTCCTTCTTGTTTTCTTTTTGATAAATCTGCTTACAGACGTAAAGGTTTTATTAATTTTGCAATAGAACCACCTTCTGGCTACATTGATTTATCCTATTGTTTGTATGTTTGTTTTTAGTTTCTCTATAATTTATTTCTGCTCAAATATTTATTATTTCTTTTATTCTATTGCCTTTAGGTTGTATTTGTTTTACTTTTTCTTTCTATTTAAGGTATGAGGAAGGTTTTTTTAATTTCAGATTTTCTTGCTCTTTGATGTAGATGTATTACTATATATTTTTCACTATAAGGACTGATTTTGCTGCATCCCAAAGGTTTTGGGTCATTTTGTTTTTATTTTTATTTGCTTCCATATATTTAAAAAATTTTTTACGTTTCTTTATTTTTGAGAGAGAGAGAGAGACAGAGACAGAGTATGAGCAGGGGAGGGGCAGAAAGAGAGGGAGACACAGAATCTGTGCTGAGCTTTCAGCACAGAGCCTGATGCGGGGCTCGAACCCATGTATCGTGAAATCATGATCTGAGCTGAAGTCAGACATTCAACCGACTGATCCACCTTGGTTCCCCATTGCTTCCATATAAATTTTTAAGGTTATCCCATGATTTCCCGGTTGACTGATCCACTGTTTAGTAGCATGTTGTTTAACTTTCATGAAATTATAGCCCTTCCAAATTCTTTCTTGTGATTGATTAGCGATTCATTGCATTGTGGTCAGAAGAGATACATGCTATGATCTTAGTATTTTTGTACTTGTTGAGGCTTGACTTATGACTTATTATGTGATATATTCTGAAGAATGTAACATGTTCACTTGAAAAGAAATTGTGTTATTCTGCTTTAGGATAAAATGTCCTGAAAAGATTTGTTAAGTCCATCTTGACCAGTGTATCATTCAAAGTCATTGTTTCCTTGTTGATTTTCTGCTTACATGATCTGTCCATTGATGTAAATGCAGGGTTAAAGTCCCCTACTATTATTGTATTATTATCAATGAGTTTCTTTATATTTGTTATTCATTGTTTTATATTTTTCGGTTCCTCAAGTTGGGGGCATAAATATTTACAATTGTTAGGTCTTGTGGGATAGTCCCCTCTATTATGATATAGTGCCCTTCATCTTTTGTGAGTTAAAAAATTTCGTTTGCTTCTCCAGCTTTCTTTTGATGTTCACTTACATGATAATGTTTCTCTATCCCCTAACTTTTCATCTGCCAGTGTGTTTAGGTGTAACATTAGTCTTCTGTTGGCAGCATGTGGATGGATCATGTTTTTTCATCCATTCTTACACCCCATATCTATTGATTGGAATATTTAGTAAATTTATCTTCAGAGTAATTATAGATAGATGTGCATTTAGGGCCATTTTATTTCCAGTTTTTTTCATTGTTTGTGGAAATTCTCTCAGTTGTTTTCTTGTCTTTGTTAATTTTGGTATTTCCTTTCCATTCAGAGTCCCCTTTAATATTTGTTGCATAGGTCATTTAGTGGTAACAAACTCCTTTAGTGTTTGTTTGCCTGGGAAATTCTTTATCTCTCTTTCAGTCCTGAATTATGAACATGCTGAATGGTGTATTCTTGGCTGCAGACTTCTCCCAGTCAACACTTTTAATGTCATTCCTGAATTGTCAAGTTTTTGTGGGAGGATCTGCTGCTAGCTTTATGGGTCTTCCCTTGTAAATTAGGGACTTAATTTTTCTTTCTGCTTTTAAATTTTGTATCACTTTGTTTTGCAAACTTTATTATGATATGTCTTGGTGTTGGCCTCATTTTGTTGATTTTAATGGGAGTTCTCTGCACCTCCTGGATCTGGATGTGAGTCTCCTTCCCAGGATTAGGGAAGTTTTCATCTATTATTTCTTCAAATGAATTTTATGCTTCCTTTTCTCTCTTTTTTTTCTGGGACTTAAAAAAATTTTTTTACTGTTATTTGTTTGAGAGAGAGAGAGAGAGAGAGAGAGAGAGAGACAGCATGAGCAGGGGAGGGTCAGAGAGAAAGGGAGACACAGAATCTGAAGACAGGCTCTAGGCTCCGAGCTAGCTGTCAGCACAGAGCCCGATGCGGGGCTCAGACCCATGAATCGTGAGATCATGACCTGAACCAAAGTCGGATGCTTAACCAACTGAGCCACCCAGGCTCCCCTCTGGGACTTTTATAATACGAATGTTACTATGTTTCATGGAGTTACTGAGCTTCCTAAGGCTATTCTCATGTTCCTTAATTCCTCCTTCTCTCCTTTTTCAACTCCATTATTTTCCACGATTTTAATTTGTTATCACTTTTATGTCCCTCTGCTTTTTTGGTCCTTGTGTTTATTGCATTCAATCTGTTTTGAATGCCTGTTGTTGCTTTTTTCATAACTTAACGATTGCTTTTTTTAACTTTTTTTTTAATCTCTGCTATAAAGGCATCCCTCAAATCTTCCATTGTTTCCTCAAGCCCAGTGAGTATCATTGATTGTTGCTTTAAAATTTCAATCTGGCATATTACTTATATCTGTTTCACTAAGATCTCTGGCTGTGAACTTATCTTGTTGTTTCATTTGTGATGAAATCCTTTGTCTTGACATTTTGTGTAAACTTCTGTCTTCTATGTTTTAGAAAAGCCTGTTGTTATATGTTTTTGGTTCCTGAGACGAATGGATTTATGAAATTGTTATACAGTGCCCAGTGCCTCGTGCTTTCGGGAATATCTCTTGTGTGTGCTGTTTGCACTTTGCTGCTCCGTTTTGGTTACTCTATATTTTGGATCAGTTGCCTGCAGAGGATATTCTTGATTGCAGTGGGTAGTGTTTCTTCTTTGGCCAGAATGCGGTGACTTTTAACTAAGTGTGCTATGGTTGGCTAGTTAAACAACATTTGGTATTCCTTCCAGGAGGACTGAAGTGATCTTTCTGGTCTAGAGATGTAGTGTTTGCAGGGTTTTTTGCTGGTGCTCTAGGGGTGGGCCTAACTGGCCTGGGACTGAGGCCAATATGAACAAGACTGGCAGTACCACCAGATTGTAGGAGTGTGGCACCTTGTCTAATCAGGTTAGGCTGCCAGTATCAGCACTGTTCTGCTCACTGCAGCGGGCTCTTTGTTTAAGTTGAGGGATGGGTGTGAGAAATGGCTCCACCCAGCTCTTTACTCCCTGGAGAGGTGTCTCTGTGCTTGTTATTCTCAGTGTAGCACTCAGAGAAGAGTTAATAATCTTCCTGCTTTGTGTCTCAGGCATTCTTTGGATTGCTGTTTCTAAGCCCTCTGCCACTGGGTTGTTTGTCTGACTTCTCTCCAGGAGTAAGGCAGTGCCCTCAGGGCTCTATTCCAGCCAAGGCTGCTGACTTTTTAAACTCCAGTCTTCAAGCCTCACTGGTTGAAAAACCTCAAGAAAATCAGCTCCTCTCATATTCCCAGCCACTGGCTTTTGGAAAATGTTTCACTTGTGTGTTCCCCTGTGTGCTCTTCTCTGTCTTGCCTTTCTCCATAATCATGGGTCCCTCCCCTCTGCAGCACCCATGATCCATTTCTTCTCCAAATTTCATCTCCAGACTTCCTATCTTCCTTGATGTGGCCTCTTCTCTCTTTCTAGTTGTGTAGTTAGTTCTGTCAGTCTTCAGTTTGATTTCTTCAGTATTCAGAATGATTTGATAGTTGTCTATGTTGCAGGGTAGTTACAAAAAGACCATGAATGCGGAATAGAAGCGAGGCATAATTTTATTCACGGCTGCATGCTTTTAGGACGGGCTGGGCCAAACCTGATCTGCCTGGTGTTAAGGAGCAGAGAATGGCCCCGAACAAAGAAGGCAGTGAGATTATTTGGACAGAACACGTCATATTTAGTTAACCAATTACAATCCATAGCATTCCATGGTAGCCAAATACATTTTAATACACAACAGCCATCTTTGGCGAGAACCCACCCCTCCAAAGCTCTTTGTTCCTTTATAAATGACCAAGAGCACTGGGTGTTATATGGAAACGAATTTGACAATAAACTATTAAAAATAAATAAATACATACATTTTAAAAATGACCAATCATAGTTATACATGTAAGATATCGCAAGATGGGGACTATTTCTCACCAGTTAACTTTGTCTTTGCCAGGTCTTAGTAAAAGGGGTGGGGTTGCTCTTAGCAAGCAGGCGGAAGTTACACCTAACTAACAGAGAACTACCTAGGCTTTTATCTCAATGTTTTAGTAGTTACCAGGCAGCTAGTTAGAACAGTGAACAGGGAGATGCATTCACAAAACAATTTACAGAAGCCAAAGCAGTCGTTTCCATTTTACTCAGGTTTGTTAAACTATAACTGTCTATTTGTGTTGAAGGGATGAGAGGAGCCTAGGTTCCTCCTGACATAGTGCCATTTTACTTCCTTTCCTTTCTTTTTCATTTTTTGGAATAGTTTGAGAATTTTAAGTATTAACTTTACTTTAAATGTCTGATAGATTCACCTTGAAACCATCTGGTCCTGACCTTTTGTTATTTGTGTTTGTGTGTGTGTGTGTGTGTGTGTGTGTGTGTGTGTGTGTTTACCTGCTCATTGATTTTCATTAATAGTTATTGGTCTTTTCAAATTTTGTATTTCTCCAGGGTGTGCCTAGATGGCTGTCTGTAAACTGTCCTACTCTCGATTTCTGTTCAGGTCATGATCTTGGCAGTTTGTGAGTTTGAGCCCCATCCTAGTCCACACTGCTGACAGTACAGAGCATGCTTGAGATTCTGTCTTTCTGTCCCTCTATCATTTGCACTCTCTTTCTCCCTCTCAAATCCATAAATAAAACTTAAAAATAATTATATGTTTCTTCCTGATACTATTGTTGAATTTTATGTTTCTAGAAATTTATACATTTCTTTTAGATTGGCTAATTTGTTAGCATATAATTTTACATGATATTATCTTATAATCCTTTTTTTTTTCCTGTGGTACCAGTTGTTATTTCTCCTCTTTCATTTCTGATATTAAGTTTATTCTCCACCTTTTCTTATGATGAGTCTGATTAAAGGTTAGTCAATATTGTTTATCTTTTCAAAGAACCAATTCATAGTTTTATTGACCTTTTCTAATGTTTTGTTTGCTTAGTTTTATTTCATTTATTTCTGCTGTATCTTTATTGTATTCTTTTTTTACTACTAGCTTTTGCTTTGCTTGTTCTTCTTTTTCTAGTTCTTTTAGGTATAAAATTACATTGTTTATTTGGGATTTTTCTCATTCCTTGAAGATGAATTCTATCCCTATAAAATCCCCTCTTAGCACTTAGCATCCTATGTAAGTGATGAGTCACCAAATTCTCCTCTTGAAAGGAACATTGCACTATGTGTTAACTAAATAGAATTTAAATAAATACTTGAGCATAAAAAAAATAAATACAAAAAAAAATAAACTTCTCTCTCAGAACTACTTTTGCTGTCTCCCAAAGATTTTGAACTCTTGTTTTTCAATTTTTTAGTCTCCTTGTATTTTTTATTTCCCCTTTGATTTGATTTCTTGGTCAATCCATTCTTGATTACTAACATATTTTTAGCATTCTTGTACTTATGGTGTATATATATATATATATATATATATATATATATATATATATATATATGTAGTCATTGCCTCCCAGTTTCATAATTTTGGAGTCAATTTGTATCTTCTTAAATTTAGACAGATTTTTTTGTGGCCTAAATTATTATCCATCCTGGAATATGTTCCATGTGCCCTTGAAAAAGCGTGTGTTCTGCTCTTTCTGGTTGGAATGTTCTATATCCAACTATTAACGACTATCTGGTGTAATGCATCATTCAAAGCCACTGTTTCTTTCTCGATTTTCTGTCTTGACGTTCTATCCATTGATGTAAGAGGGGTATTACAGTTCCCTACTCTTTTGTATTACTGTCAATTCTTCCCTTTATGTATGTAAATAATTATTTTTTGTGTTTAGTTGCTTTTGTATTAGGTGCATAGATATTTTCAATGGTTATATCTGTTTGTTGCAGTGAAACCTTTATCATTATGTAGTACCTTCCTTTGTCTCTTGGTACAGGCTTTGTTTTAAAACATAATTGGTTTGGGGCGCCTGGGTGGCTCAGTAGGTTAAGCGTTTGACATCGGCTCAGGTCATGATCTAATGGCTCTTGAGTTTGAGCCCTGCCTTGGGGTTGTGTTGACAGCTCAGAGCCTGGAGCCTGCAACCAGCCTCAGATTCTGTGTTCCCACCTCTCTGTCCCTCCCCTGCTCATTCTCTCTCTCTCTCTCTCTCTCTCTCTCTTTTATTTATTTTATTTATTTTTATTTTTATTTTTTTAATAGTTTATTATCAAATTGGTTTCAATATAACACCCAGTGCTTCTCCCCACAAGTGCCCCCCACCATGACCATCACCTCCCTCCCTCCCTCCCCCTCCCCCTTCAGTCCATGGTTCATATTCAGTATTCAATAGTCTCCCATGATCTGTGTCCCTCACTCTCCCCAGCTCTCTAACCCCCTTCCTCTCCCCATGATTCCCTACCAGGTCTCTCCTGTTAGACCTATGAGTGCAAACATATGGTATCTATCCTTCTCTGCTTGACATATTTCGCTTAGCATGACACCCTCTCGGTCCATCCACTTTGCTACAAATGGCTATATTTCATTCTACCTCATGCCGATATAGTACTCCATTGTGTGTGTACACAATTTACACATTCAACACTCTCATCACTGTTGTTTAACACAGTGTACACACACACAATGGAGTACTATATCGCCATGAGGTAGAAATATATATATATATATATATATATATATATATACACCACATTTTCTTGATCTATTCATCAGGTGATGGACATTTAGGCTCTTTCCATGATTTTGCTATTGTAGAAAGTGCCACTATGAACATTGGGATACATGTGCTCCTATGCATCAGCACTTCTGTATCCCCTGGGTAGATCCCTAGCAGGGCTATTGCTGGGTCATAGGGGAGTTCTATCAATAGTTTTTTGAGGAGCCTCCACACTGTTTTCCAGAGTGGCTGCAACAGTTTACATTCCCACCAACAGTGTAGGAGGGTGCCCGTCTCTCCACACCCTCGCCAGCATCTATATTCTCTTGATTTGTTTATTTTAGCAACTCTGATCTGTGTGAGGTGGTATCTCAGTGTGATTTTGATTTGTAATTCCCTGATAATAAGTGACGCGTGAGCATCGTTTCATGTGCCTGTTGACCATCTGGATGTCCTCTTTGGAGAAGTGTTTATTCAGGTCTTCTGCCCATTTCTTCACTGGATCATTCATTTTTCATGTATGGAGTTTAGTGAGATCCTTGTATATTTTGGATACTAGCCCTTTATCTGATATGCCTTTTGCCACTATCTTTTCCCATTCTGTCATTTGCCTGTTAGTTTTTTTTTTTTTTATTGTTTCCTTTGCAGTGCAGAAGCTTTTTATCTTGATCATAAAAGCCATTTACAAAAAGCCCACAGCCAATGTTATCCTCAATGGGGAAAAACTGAGAGCTTTCCCCCTGAAATCAGGGACACGACAGGGATGTCCACTCTCACCACTGTTGTTTAACACAGTGTTGGAAGTCCTAGCATCAGCAATCAGACAACAAAAAGAAATAAAAGGCATCAGAATCAGCAAAGAAGAAGTCAATCTTTCCCTTTTCACAGACGACATGATACTCTACATGGAACACCCGATTGACTCCACCAGAAGTCTTCTAGAACTGATCAGTGAATTCAGTAAAGTTGCAGGGTACAAAATCAATGTACAGAAATCAGTGGCATTCTTATACACCAAAAATGAAGCTACAGAAAGAGAAAGCAAGAAACAGATCCCATTCACAATTGCACGGAAACCCATCAAATACCTAAGAATAAATCTAACCAAAGATGTAAAAGATCTGTATGCTGAAAACTATAGAAGACTTATGAAGGAAATTGAAGAAGACACAAAGAAATGGAAAAACATTCCGTGCTCATGGATTGGAAGAATAAACATTGTAAAAATGTCATTATTACCCAAAGCAATTTACACATTCAATGCAATCCCCATCAAAGTTGCGCCAGCATTCTTCCCAACACTAGAACAAACTATCTTGGAATTCCTATGGAACCAACCCCGAAGAGCCAAAGTAATATTGAAGAAGAAAACGAAAACGGGAGGCATCACAATCCCATACTTTAGCCTCTACTACAAAGCTGTCATCATCAAGACAGTATGGTATTGGCACAAAAACAGACACATGGACCATGGAATAGAATAGAGAACCCAGAACTGGACCCACAAATATATGGCCAATTAATCTTTGACAAAGTCGGAAAGAGTGTCCAATGGAAAAAGGACAGCCTCTTCAACAGGTGGAAGAGGAACAATAGGAAGAGCTGGACAGCAACATGTATAAGAATGAAATTAGACCACTTTCTTACACGATTCATAAAAATAAACTCAAAATGGATAAAGGTTCTGAATGTGAGATAAGAAATCATAAAAACCCTTGAGGAAAAAGCAGGAAATAGTCTCCTAGGCCTCAATTGCAGCAATTTCTTCCTTGACACATCCCTAGAGGCAAGGGAATCAAGAACAAAAATGAGCTACTGGGACCTCTCTCTCTCTCTTTTAAATGTTTATTTTTTAGAGACAGAGACAAAGCAGGGGAGGCATAGAGAGCGGGAGACAGAATCCAAAGCAGGCTCCAGGCTCTGAGCTGCCAGCGCAGAGCCTGACACGGGGCTTGAGCCCACAAACCATGAGATCATGTCCTGAGCTGAAGTTGTACGCTCAACTAACTGACCCACCCAAAGGCACCCCCCTTCTCTCTCTATCTCTAAGAAATAACATTAAAAATTTAAAATAGTGTAATTAGTTTAATGTAAGTATTGTCACCCTCATTTATTGTTATTATTTTACTTCCATTTGTATGGTATACGTTTTCCCATCTTTTCACTTCCAGTCTGTGTCCTTAGGTATGAAGTGAGTATCTTCATGACAATACATAGATGGTCTTGTTTATTTTATCCATTCAGTCACCCTAAGTCTCTTTATAGAAGCATTAGTCCATTTACATTTAAAGTAAGTATTGATTGGTGTATACTTATGCAATTTTATTGTTTCTGTTTTTTTTTAATAATTCTTCTTTCTTCCTTGCTCTTTTCCCTTGTTATTTGATGGCTTTATTCAGTGTTATTCTTGGATTCCTTTCTCTTTTTTGTGTGTATATCTGCTATAGGTTTTTACCTTGTGGTCACCATTAGGTTTATATATAACATTTTATATGAATAGCAACTTATATTAGTTGAAGGTTACTTGAGTTCAAACACATTCTAAAAGCACTAAATTTTAACTCCATCTCTACTTTTTATGTATATGATGTGATATTTTACATCTTCTTTAAAGTTTATGTATTCAGAGAGAAAGGGAGAGAGAGAGAGAGAGAGAGAGAGAGAGGGAGAGAGAGAATGAGTGAATGAGTGGGGGAGGGGCAGAGAGAGGGAGAGAGAGAAAATCCCAAGCAGGCTTTGCACTGTAAGTAGCTGGAACACACAAACTGTGAGATTATGACCTGAGACTAAATCAAGAGTCAGACACTTAAGCAACTTAGCCACCTTAGCACCTGTATTTTACATCTTTTTTAGTTTGTGTATATTTTTATTGATTATTGTATATAATTAATTTTAATAATTTTACTATACTATACACATACTGATACCTTTACTAAGTTTACCTTTCACAGTTTTCTTCTACTTATAGCCTTTTCTTTCCACATAAACAATTCCCATTAATATTGCTAGTAAGGCTAGTTTCTAACTTTTGATTGTCTGCAAAACTCTCTCTCTTTTATTCTCAGTGATAATCATGCAGTACTTTGGTAGATCATTTTGGCCTGTAAATTTTCCCTTTCAGCACTTAATATGTCAAGCCACTCCCTTCTGACCTGCAATGTTTCTGCTAAAAAATCATCTGGTGGGAATGTAAACTGGTGTAGCCGCTCTGGAAAACAGCATGGAGGTTCCTCAAAAAGCTATCAATAGATGGGGATTGTATTGAATGTGTAGATTGCTTTGGGTAATAATGACATTTTCACAATGTTTATTCTTCCGATCCATGAACATGGAATGTTTTTCCATTTATTGTTGTCTTCAATTTCTTTCAAAGTTTTCTATAGTTTTCATCATATAGGTTTTTTACATCCTTGGTTAGGTTTATTCCTAGGTATTTTATGATTTTTCATGCAATTGTGAATGGGATCAGTTTCTTGATTTCTCTTTCTGCTGCTTCATTATTGGTGTGTAGGAATGCAACCGATTTCTGTACTATCGATAAAACTCCCCTATGACTCAGCCATAACACTGCTAGGGATTTATCCAAGGGATACAGAAGTGCTGATGCATAGGGGCACATGTACCCCAATGTTCATAACAGCACTATCAACAATAGCCAGATCATGGAAAGAGGCCTAAATGTCCATCCATCACCTGATGAATGGATCAAGAAGATGTGGTATATATATATACAATAGAGTATTACATGACAATGAGAAAGAATGAAATATGGCCATTTGTAGCAAAGTGGATGGACCTCGAGGGTGTCATGCTAAGCAAAATAAGTCAGGCAGAGAAAGACAGTTACCATATGTTTGCACTCATAGGTCTAACAGAAGAACAGGAGAAACCTAATGGAGGACCATGCGGTGGGGAAAGGGGAAAGAGAGTTGGGTAGAGAGAGGGAAGCAAAACCTGAGAGACTATTGAATACTGAAAAAAAACCCTGAGGGTTGAAGGGGGAGGGGGTGGTAATGGAAGAGGGCATTTGTGGGGAAGAACATTGGGTGTTATATGGAAACCAATTTGACAATAAACTATTTTTAAAAAAGCAATAATTGTTACAATATATTTTGACTATGAGTTAATAATATTTGAGTTCTGTTTTTAGTTTTCCCCTTTCTGACCAAGTATATGGTTCAGGTGTTTTTCTTTTTTTTTTTTTTTTTCACTTCATTTGGTTATTTCATCATTGTTGGTAGTTTGTGGGCAATCACAAAATAGTACATATTGTGACATCACAATGCTCAAACTACTAAGTTTGGTTTTCTCTAATCAGGTGATTTCCTTTTCTATTATCATTTTAATTCCAGTGTAGTTAACATACAGTGTTTTCGTAGTTTCAGGTGTAAAATATAGTGATTCAACAATTCCATACATTACCCAGTGCTCATCACAACAATTACACGCCTTAATTCCCATCATGTATTTCAGCAATTCCCTCCCAACTACCGCCCTTCAGCTAACCATCAGTTTGGTCTCTATAGTTAAGAATCCGTGTCTTGGTTTGTCTCTCTCTCTCTGTCTTTCTCTCTTTTCCTTTGCCTATTTGTTTGTTTCTTGAATTCCATATATGAGTAAATCATATGACATTTGTCTCTATGACTGACTTATTTCACTTGGCACTATATTGTATAGCTCCACCCATGTCATTGCAAATGGCAAGATAACATTTTTTGGCTGATAATATTTCATTGTATGTTATATACATATATACACAAAAATGTAATGATACATATGTTATTGTGTATATGTATATAATATACAATGAAATATTCATATACAATGAAATATTGTCAGCCTATATATATAGTATTCAAATGGGAATATTAATATATATGTATATATATATACCCATTCATCTATCAATGAGCACTTAAGTTGCTTCCATAATTTAGATATTATAAATAATCCTGTTATATGCATAGGGATGCATGTATCAATTTTAATTATTGTTCTCATATTTTTTTATGGATATTGTCTGTATCCAATGGAAAAAAGACAGCCTCTTCAACAGGTGGTGATGGGAGAGCTGGACAGCAACATGTACAAGAATGAAATTATACCACTTTCTGACACCATTCACAAAAGCAGCTTCCTTTTTCTCATAACTTTTGAGGTAGATATACAGTAGTGCAAATTACTAAATCAAAGGGAAGTTCAATTTTTAAATTTTTGATGAACCTCCATACTGTTCTCCACAGTGGCTTCACCAGTTTTTATTCCCACCAACAGTACATAAGGATTCCTTTTTCCCCACATTCTCATCAACACTTGTTTCTTGATTTTTTGATTTTAGCCCATCTGACAAGTTTGAGGTGATACAACATAGTTTTGATTTGCATTTCTCTGATGATGAGTGATGCTGAACATCATTTCATGTGTCTTTGGGTCATTGTATGTCTTCTTCAGAGAAATTTCTGTTCATGTCTTCTCATTTTAATTGAATTATTTATTTTGGGGGTATTTAATTACATACGTTTTTAATATATTTTGAATACTAATATTTTATTTGATATGTCATTTGAAAATATCTTCTGCCTTTATGTAGATTGCCTTTTAGTTTTATTTACTGCTTCATTCTCTGTGCAGAAGGTTATTTTTTTTCTAATTTTGATGTAGTGCCAATAGTTTATTTTTGCTTTTATTACACTCACCTCAGGAGACATAACTAGAAAAATGTGATGCCCAATGTCAGGGAAATTACTGCATACACTCTCATCTAGACATTTTATGGCTTTAGGTCTAACATTTAGTTCTTTAATCTATTTTGAATTTATTTTTGTGCATGGCATCATAAAGTGGTAGTGTCTCATTCCTTCACATGCAACTGTCCAGTTTTCTCCAATACCATTTGTTAGAGACTATTTTTTCCCATTGTTATATTTTCCTGATTTGTCAAAGTTTAATTTACCACGTAAATTGTGGGCTTATTTTGGGGTTTACTATTCTGCTGCATTTATCTATGTGTCTCTTTTTATGCCAGTAGTATAGTGTTTTGATTACTACAACTTTGTAATTTAACTTGAAGTCCAGAATTGTGATGTGATGCCTCCAACTTTGCTTTTCCTTTTCAAAAATTCTTAGGCTCTTTAGGGTCTTTTGTGATTTCATATAAATTTTAGGACTGTTTCTTCTAGTTCTGTGTAAAGTGCTTTGGTATTTCCATAGGGGTTACATTAAATGGGTAGATTGCTTCAGGTAATACAGACATTTTAACAATATTAGTCTTCTATTCCATGAAAATGAAATGTTTTACCATTTTTTTGTCATCTTCAATTTTTTTCATCAATGTCTTATAGTTTTCAGAGTATAGGTTTTTTTCCACTCTTTTTTTTATGATAAATTCTTATTTATTGAAAAACATCCAGATGAGAAATAGAGAAATAATTGTTAGGTAGGCATATCTGGCACATGATTATGATGAAGTTCCACTATTTCATATTTCCAAATTATACTTTCTGCTAAATTTCAGAGCATTATATTCATGCAGCAGTGGTAGGAAGCACTGATTTTTTTTTTTTATTTCAATGTCCGTCCTCTTGATAAAGCAGTGTTAACATCAGGAACATTTAGTAGAGTCATTTTCTACCATTAGAGTATGTGATACTCTAATGTTAAGAAATCAAGTCTAAGTCTAGGATATTTAGACTGATTATTTGTGATATACAAAACTCAGTTATATAAATCCAGTAGCTGTGCCTGGCTTTCACCTTCTTTGTGTTGAAATTTTCCATATAAGCTATAAGTAGCTTGTCCCAAGCACTAAATCCTGAGCAATGGAATACCAGGTGATGAAATAACATGGTAGAACGAGCACAGTTTGCTTCTGCACACTTGTTCAGGAGGCCACAGATTTGTCTGAAAGTTCATCTTTCTCTCCTGTAGTGTCACTATACATCTCATCAGAGATATTAACTATAGTAGGTGTAGTCTGGGGAGTCACAGTGTGTCCAAACCCTTGGTAGTGACCCATGGGTGAAGGTGGTACAGAAGAGGCAACAGAAATTGCATCTTGTGATGATGACGATAACAAGCTTGAATGTTCATTTTGATTTTGGTCCTCAGGAAAAAATTTCTTCCTAGGATGTCCCATGACTGTCCTTCCAACATGCCTTACTTGTTCAGAAATATCATCCCTAATATCTGAAACATCCCACATGGCAAGGAAGGAATCGAAGCATGAGCCCTCTTCTGCTTCTTAGACATACGGTTTATATGAGAAAGTGAGCAATAGCAGCGAGGAACATCTCAATACAGATGATAAAGTCCTGGAGTCCTGTAGCCACAGCTTCTACAGTTTGCCATTCCCATGTATGCTTTTCAGAAATAACGCCAACTTTAACCAACAAAGCAATAACTACTGCTTGCCAAAAGGAGACAAAAACCACCAGCTTTACACAAAGAAATTTGCCAACAGATTGGATTGGACTCAATTCTTCCTTCAGTACTTTATAAAATAGTAGCAGACAATACATGGGAAACAATTGTGACATGTTGTTTATTATAACCAAGTAAGTCCAAGCATTTGAAAAGCTAAAGTTTCCTTCATCATATACACCAAGCAGCTCACAGATTAAAGCAACAATGGTGGTGAACGGTCTGACGACTGTATACTGCAGTACACCCAGTTTGCACCTAAACAGCAATACTTCTCCCATAGTCCATGGTGGACAGCAACATAAAGGAGGGAAATGTTTCTGCTGGTCTTTGGCTTCGAGAATTAATACCAGATTTGGATACCGGTTAGTGAGATAATTGGTAAGGAATCCCATAAAGTTGTAAATGACATAAGCTTCATAACATTCTCTGCAGGTATCCATGTATATTACAATGCTGGGATATTTCAAAGCTATCCAACTATCTAAACTGTATATGGGTACCATCCAAAGAATCCTTATTATTGGTTTCTGTAGTTCAGGTTGTGTATAATGCACTAAATGTTGTAATATCATCCACAGTGATATAGGTATAGTCAATAGCAAAAAAATTCCAGCAATAAACCGAGCCTTTGTGTGTATTCCAACCTCCAACTTCTGTAATTCCCACACGCACAGGGGAACCGCGACCACTATGGACACCAGGTAGATGACCACCGCTAAAGGTCAAATAAGCTGTCTCCAGTTCCTCCAGGTACAAGTGCAAGGCATGTACTTTGCATAAATCAGCTCCAAATGGCAATGAAAAAGAGCTCGATGGAGATTGTAATGGGGAGCCCTGTTCTTTGGTTTTGTCAACTCGCATGCTACAGAGAACCAGCTGTTAGGCGACTTTACCAACAGCTTGAGCCGCCTCCTCGGCCTGTGTTGTGCTTTCTGCTGCTGCTGCTGCTGCTGCTGCTGCTGCTGCTGCCGCCGCAATTGCGGCCGCTCAGCGTGCTACCAAGGAGCAGTGCGGCCAGCATTCTTTCTTCCTCACCCTGCAGGTACCCAGTTCTTTGGCGGTGAAATACCCGGGCGGAGTCACTGCCCTCACCTGGGTATCGCCCAGAGCACCACCTGCACCATGGCATCGAGGAGAGCGGCGCCCACCACGACCGGCCTCTAAAAACCCTGCATACAGTTTAGTTCTGCCCCGCCGCTGCCTGCTCACTTGCTCTTTTCTTGGGCGGTGGAGCTTCCTCCTTCCCGCTCCTGCAGGCGTCTCTTCGCCGGATTTCGCTGACAGATTGGACGTGAGGACTCAAACCTGCCGGCCCCAGGATTTCCTCACTCACTCCCACGGGACATCCCCTTTTTCCACTCTTTCATTAGGTTTATTCCTAAGTTTCCTGTTACTTTGCAGGAAATTGTAAATGAGGTAGTTTTCTTAATTTCTCTTTCTGCTGCCTCATTATTAGTGTATAGAAATACAACATACTTCACATTGAGTTTGCATCTGGCACTTGTATTGAATTCATTTTTCTGTTCTAACAGGTTTTTTGTTGGAGTCTTTAAGATTTTCCATATAGAGTATTATATCATCTGCAAATATAGAAAACTTCACTTCTCCTTAGCGATTTAAATGTCTTTTATTTCTTTTTGTTATGTGATTTATGTGGCTGGGACTTGCAGTACTATATTGGATAAAGGTGGTGGGAGTCATCCCTGTCTTGATCCTGATCTTAGGGAGGAGGATCTCAGTTTTTCCCCATTGAGTATGATATTCATTGTGGGTTTTTGATATATGGCTTTTGTGTGTTGAAGTATGTTCCTTCTAAACCTATTTAGCAGGGTAATTTTATAATTTGTGGATGTTGTTCTTTGTCTAATACTTTTTCTGCCTGTACTGAAATTATCATATAGTTTGTATCATTTTTCTTACGTATGTGATGTATCCTGTTAATTGATTTGCAAATATTGAACAAGTTTTGCATTCCAGGAATAAATCCGTCTTGATTGTGGTGAGTAATTTTTTAAAATGCATTGTTGGAAAATGTTTGCTAGTATTTTGTTGGAGGACTTTTGTATTTATGTTTATCAGAGATGTTGGCTTTTAGTTTTTTGTTATTAGGGTGTCTTGGTTTTGTTAACAGTGTGATACTAGCCTCATAGAATGAATTTGGAAGTATTCCGTCCATTTCGATTAAAAAAAAATACTTTGGGAAGAAAAGGCACTAACTCTTCTTTAAAGGTCTGGTAGAATTGACTTATGAAGGCATTTGGTCCTGGACTTTTGTCTGCTGAGAGATTTTTGGTTATAGATTCAATTTCCTTGCTGGTAATTGGTGTGTTCAAAATTTCAATTTGTTCCTGCTTCAGTTTTGGTAGGTTACATCTTTCTAAGAATTTATCCATTTCTTCTCAGTTGCCTAATTTTTTGGCACATTGTTCTGGATAATATCTTCTGACAGTTGTTTGTATTTCTATGGTATTTGTTGTAATTTCTTTTTTTTTTTCATTTGTGATTTTGTTTGAGTCCTTTCTCTCTCTCTCTCTCTGATAAGTCTGACTAAAGTTTTATCAATTTTGCTGATCTTATTTCAGATATCTCTTTTTCCTGTGGCAGGCATGCACTGCTATAAAATTCCCTCTTAGAACCACTTTACCTGCACCTCGAGTGTTTAGAATTACTGTGTTTACATTTTCATTTGTTTCATGTACTATTTAATTTTTTTTTTATTTTGTGGTTGACACATTAATTGTCTAGCAGCATGTTATTTAACCTCCATATATTTGTGTGGGTTTTTTTTTCTTTTTTGGCAGATTTTCTTTTGTGGTTGATTTATATTTTTAAGGTGTTGAACTGAGAAAAACTGCATGGTATGACTTCAATATTTATGAATTTGTTGAAGCTTGTTTTGTGACATAACATGTGATCTATTCAGGACAATGTTCCTTATGCACTTATAAAGAAAGTGTATTCTCCTGTTTAAGGATGGAATGTTCTGAATATATCTGTTAAATCTATCTGGTCCAGTGTGTCATTTAAAGCCATGGTTTCCTTATTTTCTATTTAGGTGATCTGTCTATTATTGTAAGTAGGATGTTAAAGTGCTGTAGTATTACTGTATTATGATCAACGAGTTAATTTATGTTTGTGACTCTTTTAGGTATTTGTTGCTTCCATGTTGGATGCATGAATATCTTCTTGTTGGATTGTCCCTTTTAATATTATGTTCTTCTTGTTCCCTCTTCACAATCTTTGTTTTAATATTTATTTTGTCCAGGGAGCCTGCGTGGCTCAGTCAGTTGAGCATCTAACTGTTGATTTTGGCTCAGGTCATGAGTCCAGGGTCATGGCATCAGGCCCTGCATTGGGCTCCCTGCTGAGCATGGAGCTTGCTTAAGATTTTCTTTCTCTCTCCATCTGCCCTCCTACCCCACTCACACACTCTTTCTGTCTCTCTTTTAAAATTTTTTTTCCAATATAAGTATTGTTACCCTGTCTTCCTTTAGACATTCATTTGCTTGATAAATATTTCTCTATCACCTCATTTTGAATTTCCATGTGTCTTAGGACTGAATCTCCTGTAAGCATCAGGTATTATTTTATGATTATTTTTTAATGCATATTCAAGATAGTTAGTGTAATAATGATTTCAGGAATAGAATTCAGTGACTCATCACTTACAAATAACACCCAGTGCTTTTCCTAAGAAGTGTTGTCCTTAATACCGCTTACTCATTTGGCCCATACCCCCACCCATCACCCCTCCAACAACCCTCAGTTGGTTCTCTGTATTTAAGAGTTTCTTACGATTTGTTTCCCTCTTTGTTTTTATGTTATTCTTGCCTTCCTTCCCTTATGGTAATCTGTTTTGTACATTAAATTCCACATATGAGTGAAATCATATATTTGCTTTCTCTGACTGAATTATTTTGCTTAGCATAATACACTCTAATTCCAACCACGTTTTTGAAAATGGCAAGATGGCATTCTTTCTGATCACCAAGTAATATTCCATTGTGTATACATATATACCACATCTTCTTTATCCATTCATCAGTCAATAAACATTGGGTTCTTTCCATACTTTGGCTATTGTCAGTAGCCCTACTATAAACATTGGGGTGCATGTATCCCTTTGATACAGCATTTCATGAGGCCCACACCCAGGAAACCAAGAATTACACTGAATTCAGTGGATCATGATATGTTGCCAGTCCATGTGTACCCAGGAGTTCACCCTCAAATGGACCCATTTATAAGAGTTGCCTGCCCACAGACAGGAAACAGGTCTGTCTGCCCATGGACCCAGCCAACAGGCCTTCCTACAGTCAAAATGAGCCAGATCACCCAAATCTCTGGACAGACTAACTAGTAAAGAGCTTTTTTTGATAAAGCCAGGATGTAAACACTGAAAGAGGTAACTATTTCTTTAAAAAAAGCAGACATGAACACTAGGTAAGAAGGGTCAAGTCTTATCAAAATATATACCACTGAATTAAGTACATATATATATTAGTAACTGAGTCTAAAGAAATGGAGTTCTAGGAGCTGTCTGAAAAATAACTTGCAGTATCATCTTCAGGGAGTGCATTGAACTACAATACAACACAGATACCAAGTAAATGAAATCAGGAGAAGAAGAAATGCTCAAAATGAGAAGTTCAGCAAAGAAATAAAAACCATAAAAAAACAGATCTTGGGGAGTTAAAAAATGCAATAAATTAATTAAAAAAGTCAGTAGCAACTTTTAACAGCAGACTTGACTGAATAGCAGAAATAATCAGCAAGCTTGACTACAGATTACTTGAATTTACCAGTCAGAGTGAAAAAAATAAAACTGAAAAAGTAAAGAAAGTCTACAGGAGTTATTCAACATCAAAAAGCAAATCAATACACATTACAGAAGTCTCAGGAGGAGCAGAGAAAGAAAAAATATTGAGAAATTGGATTTCATGAAACAATGGCAAAAAAAAAGAAAACAACACCAACTTCCCAAATCTGGGGAAGAAATTAAACATACAGATTCGTGAAATCTAAAAACCTCCAGATAGAATTGAAAGAATTTCCACAAATACATTATGATCATAATGTCAATAGTCATAGATAAAGAGATAATATTGAAAGCATCAAGAGATAAGTAGTTTCACATACAATGTAACTCACTCCCCCTCCCCATAAAACTGCTAGTGATTTCTCAGAAAGGCCAGGATAGAGTGGGATCACATATTCAAAGTGATGAGAGATTAAAACTTGCAATGAACACGTAAAGGGCAAAGCTGCCTTCAGAACTGAAACTTACATGAAGACTTCCCAAGAAAAATAAAAGTTAAGAGAGTTTATCACCACTAGACCTATCTTACAAGAAATGCTAAAAGTAGTTAAAGTTAAAATGAAAAATGCTATTTAGCAAGATAACAACTTAGAAAAATATAAAACTCGGTTGTAAAGGTAAGTACATAGTAAAATTTAGAATACTCTTATACTATATTGGTGGTACAGACATCACATTTAAGTCAAGTATAAAAATCAAAAGACAGTATTTTTTTAATATAGTTTTTAATAATTGTTGATGGATAAACATTATAAATAAACATAAACTATGACAAAAAAATACATAAAGTGTGGAGAAAGAAATAAAATATAGAGTCTTCTATACATTCAAATTTAACCTGTTATTTTGAAATAGATTGTTATAGGGGCGCCTGGGTGGCTCAGTCCGTTGAGCATCTGGCTTCAGCTCAAGTCATGATCTCACAGATGTGGGTTTGAGCCCCACATCAGGCTCTGTGCTGATATCTAGCTAAGAGCCTGGAGCCTGTCTTCAGATACTGTGTCTCCCTCTCTTTCTCTCTGACCCTCCCCTGCTCATGCCATGTCTCTCACTCACTTGCTTTCTTGCTCTCTCTCTCTCAAAAATAAATAAAACATTAAAAATTTTAAAAAAAGAAATAGATTGTTATAAGTACAAAATGTTTCATATAAACCTGTTAGGAATCACAAAGGAAAAACATGTATATACAGAAAAAATAAATACAAAGGCTCCAGAACAACTCACTATAAAGCATTTTCAAATTACAAAGAGAGCTAAAAGAACAAAAGAAATGAAAAAGAGGCAGAAAACAATTAAGACATTGCCAATATTAAGTCCCTATCTATCAATAATTACTACAAGGGGTTAAATTCTCTAGTCAAGTGATATACAATGGCTAAATGGATTAAAAAAAA